>JAPYYZ010005263.1:0-11290 GCA_030522705.1 Eretmocerus eremicus
GAAGCAGATGGATCTACGAAGTACTTCTTGATTCAAAAAACATTGGCAATAGCTGGTCGCGATCGGAGTTTGATAGACATCTTCAATTCTAATTATGGCAGAGAAGAATCGTATACAATTCCACGTAGCTTCTCTGCTCATTCGATTGCCCATGATAACTTCACTACCTGCCACGAAGATAACGGAATTATTAGATGCATACTGTATAATCGTAACTTCCAACCATTGCATTACATAAACATTACCACAAAACATGAAAAGGAACAACCCGCTGCTTCAATCATAGAAAGAAACAAGAATTATGATTATATTGATGTCCACAATTTGATTGGTGGTGGTGCACTGGTCACGTTCTGTGATAAGATTTCGGATGTATCGTGTCTATTGTACTATGCTACAATTGACGCACAAGGCCAACTGGTACAATATCTGAACTTTCGCAAAACGCCGGACTCTGATAAAAGTACTGATGCAGCTAATTTTCTGGATATTAATTCTTTTAGTCCGAAGATTTTTGAGAGTGAAGATGGAAAAGGCAAATATTGTATTGTGATTCCGAGTGACGTCTCTATCAGCGCGATATATTTTTCGGTGAAGTTGAACTGAATTGCAATTAGCTGATCCTGTATCTGCTTATTCGGAGCTCATGAAGTACTGTCACCTAATAACCAATGATCGAATCAGTCAGTGTCGATTGCCAACAGTTTTGGAATGGTTTATACTTAGCAAGAATGAATCGCCACTAACCCTGACATAATTGGTTGAGGAGTCAACTAAAGTAAACTGTAAATTGTTGAAGATGAATAAATGTCACCCTAAAATTGATTGAGTGATTCACCAAGTCGATATATTTCCCAATCGCGCAATTATTCGTTTTTCTCATAGTAAAATAGTTCTCATTGATACTCCGATAGATGACTCATTCTATATTCTGTTTAGTATGTTTAGATGATAACATGATGTAAATTCTTGAAATCTCGGTCGGTCGATAATAGGCGGGAGTATCTGCTTTTATTGCATCAGAATTAGCTTTTCCGTAGATGTTTATAGGAACTCACTCACCAAAAATCTGACCTAGACACATTTCTGTTTATTCCGAAGCTCATCTTATGACCACAACTATGGGCTCGAGATAAATCTTCATCGTGGGCAGGTATTGTTTACATTTCGAAGATGTATTGAATGACGATTCCGAGGTTGTGAGTAAAATTTGCTCGACCAGTTTTGGCATGTTATTCCAGTTTTTGAATTTTAATCTCCGAGGAAAAAACGGTATTGAATGGGAGGGAAAAATTCAAAAATTGTCAAAACTCCGCAAACTACTATTGCGATGGAAGAATCACAGAAGATGATTGGAAGCCGCAAGGAGTTGATAAAAAAAATCGTTTTGATGCAATATAATTCTCAATATTTGTGGGAGGGTGCGAGGCTGAGCGGTATCTTTCACTAATAACTTGAGAATCAATACAGGCACCGGAATAATTGAGAAACGATTCGTTCTTTTATTCGAAGTCGCATTTGACGAGCAGAGGGTCGCTTCACAGAAATCGTGCGATCGAGGAATACAACCCAATATATGTGTGAAAATGCCCAGAAGAGCGCGTGTTTCTTCAAACAACTCTGAAAGAATGAGGCGTACCGTGACAATTCATGCTCAATCTGACTTTTCCATCGCTCATGTATCCGTCGAACAAAGAGGAATGAGTCAAAAAACTTGCAGCGATGGAATATTTCACTATAAATTTCGGCAATAAAAACTTCGGGGCTAGAAACTTTTTTCCCGAGTTCCGACTGATTCCTTGTAATGAGCATGGCTATGGCTTGCACTACGATTGATCGAGCGACGAAGCGCGAACACATAGTTTTCATTGATTCGAGCGATCTTACCACATGCGCGTGATTCGTTGCTCGACCGAAAAGAAGAGTAAATCCAGATTTTTAGAATCTCAATTTTTAAATTGGTGTATCCGTATCGGTTTTGCCAATGGCTCTGAAAATAATTTCGTCGACTATTTACAATTGTACTCAATGTTCCTTCTGTCGGGAATGAATTCTGAGGAATCAAATATAGACAGCTTTCTAAGCTAACCGAATACATTGTTCGTAAACGTGCTCTTGAAAAAAATTCTCATCAAACATAAATATTGGATTGAATACATTTCGATAATTTGCATGCGATGGTGATATATATATACACACCATCTACCCGCATCATTATTTCATCAATTACGTCACAAGCCATTCAGAGAGTGCGGGGATAAATCCAATTAAAAGAAAAACACCAAAAACATTAATCCTAGGTGAAAGTTTTAGCCGAAAAATCGAAGGAAAGAGCACCTTTTCTTTTCAAACTCCCAAAACTTGACGATAAAGCATCCAATTCGACGTATCTCGGCTCATATTGGATTTTCTTCCATCATCTTCTCAAGGTAACGATGTATTTCGAGATATTCTCAGACTCCATCAAGTTACCGAGCAATTTGTTTGCATATTGTATTTTGATATTTTTCCAAGCAACAGCTTTTCACCAGAAAACGGTATCAGGTGACAGTAAAAGATTGAGAAATCTGTCCCAAAAATTTGAAGCTGTATCTAATACTATCACCAATCGAGAAGAATCATGGGGCGCTATTGCAAGCAATCTGATCGTTCGATGAGAAAGTTTTCAAGCACACAATTTAGACGATTTTTTTCATTCATTCAAACTGTCCTTGATCCCCACAGGGAAGATTATATTCTCTTCATCTAATATCAACGGAATAATGATTTAATTTCTTGAAAATGCAAAGTTATTAGTTTCAACAACAAATCGAATTTTTTTGGGCCCCTAATTCCGGCAAATCTGGATGTTTCTCTATGTTTTTAAGCTCATTTTAAAGCTACTCAAAGGGACTTCGGAATGAACTCGAATATGAGGAGGAATATTGAGATGCGCCAGGGTTGGGAGCCCAAGAAAACCCAATTTGTCAGAACGAGCAAGTCTGCTCAAAAATAATACATCTGTCCCATGAAAATAGAACAGATCAGCTCTTCCTCATTGCAATCCAATAAGACTTGGCTTATTTCACACCACTCGGAATGAGCTTGAAAAGGTGTTAAGGGGAAGAAGAAGCTTTACTGTATCTAGATATATCATAAATTGATCCAAGATGAAACATAAAAATATTTCGAAAAAGTAAATCCAAACTGACCTGCATATCGGTAAAACAAACCAGTGCGTAAAATTTTGAAGCGATTCGTTCAGAGCGCTTGGATCAATTTGAACTTTAGTGTAATGACAATATATTTGCACTATGATTCGAATTACTTCAAGAGATTTAGATGAATTGCTTCAAAATTTTGCACAGTGATTCGTGCTACCGATACGCAGGGTACCTTGGATTTATTCTTTCGAAATATAGTTTTGTTTCATTTTGAATCAATTTATAATGAATGTCACGTAGCGTGGAGGAATATGGAAACGAAACATTATTAAAAGCTCGACAAACCGTCATTTGCTATTCGGGAGGATTTTCATCCTCGAAATATCTAATCTCCATCTCATGAGAATGGAATGAGTTGGTTCCGATTCATTGGAGCTTGACGTTCTTCGTTTCATTTCGAAGCTCTCATGATGAGCTCCAAAATGAGTCCGGCTATGTTGGGGAACTTCAATATCAGTCGGAGTTAGGATCTCGAGGAGCGTCAATATGTTCTAACGAGGGAATTTGTATTCTCAAGAATTAGGATCTCTATCTCATCAAGATAGAATAGCGTGGCCCTTCGACATCGGAATTCAACTTGCTTTATCTAGTTTTGTAGCTCTTGTAATAAACTTCAAACTACGAACATCTACGAATCAATGGGGACTTTCCAAACGTCACTATGGGACTCCCATTTCAATGTAAAGCAGATTCGATCGTGATTAAAATTGGTGTTGAAGTGGACACATGTGGGGAAAAAGATCTTGTCGTCAGATTTGGGAGCCCTTTTAGCAAACCTCGCTCATTAGGAATCAGTCGGAGCGTGGAAAATATGGTGCTAAGCCCAAATTTTTCGTTGCCGCGGTTCAAGGTGAAATATTCCTCCACTGCACGATTTTCAACTTATTCCTCTTTGTTTGACGGACACATAGCCGATCAAAGAGTCAGATTCAACATGATTCGTCATGGCGTGCCTCATTGTTTCAGAAGTGTTTAAAAAAACACGGGCCCTACTGTACATCTTCACACATATTTTGGGGTGTATTTCTCGATCGCACTATTTCTGTGAAGCGACTTTTTGCTCGTCGAATGCAACTTCGAATAAAAAAATGAATCGTCCTTCAGTTATTGCCGTGCCTGTATTGATTCTCAAGTTATTTTGGGAGATACCGCTCAGTTTCGCACCCTTTCACAAGTATTGAGAATTATATTGCGTCAACAGGATTGATTGCGGAAAATTTGCTAATTATCGGACGCGCTCTTACCTCAGGAATCGAATCACCCTTGAATCATCGTGGTGCCTAATAGAGTTCCTTGGAGATATGCGTAGAAAGACGCATAATCGCGAAAGCCCCTCATGAATCAGTTCCAGATCTTGCCACTAGGCGGCGCATGCCCTGGCGTATCAATCCCTCATGAGGTTAGTTAGGCTCGGGAGATATACTTCGGCTCGAGACACCGACTGTTTTCAAGGATTTTTTGATACATTCTGGTGGAACTCCCATTCGGAGGCCCACATATCGGAAGACTTTATCGTTTCGTAACGATTCTTCCACTTTTTTTGATTGTTCGACGAGGGTCTGGACGAGTGAAGACTGACATAACTATTAAGTTCAATCAAATATCTTATCTAAGAGATATCCCTAACTGGATGTGTGTTCATGTTTCTGCAGGTCTCTAGGCACCCAATCCTACAGGAATTTGTGCAGTTTCAAATCTTCCATATCGGATAATTGTCCTAATCGACTGCAGATTATTTAACAGAGTCCTCTGTAGGATCGTGTGCATACAATTCTACAGGAGTTGTGTAGAAAATGATACAGAATTTTATGCAGATTTTCCTGCAGACGATTCTGCAGAACTTTTCGATAAGGGAATCTATGTTAACTCCCTTTTTAGGGGATATGACGCGCTTTTTGGAGGCAATCACTCACAATATGCTAAATATGTTCAAGCTGAGAAAGTGCGAGACCTGAATTTTCCAAATAGTTGTCCGGCTCAGTCAAATCTTTCGACAACACAAATGACATATAGTTCTAAGGATGTCTATTCATACAGTCCTGATTCTCCTCGCCAATCTCGGAATTTCCATTGACGGTAATATCTTCCAAGGCTACCCCCAGTCTCACCTTCGATCTGTGACTGTGCTGCAGTTTAAAGTCTCATTCTTATACCTTCACTGAATTGCGTAATTTCATCTTTCGGAAATGTTACGATACGATCGACTCAATGTCTCACTTTTCATGGTAATTGGAGTTCTGAAACTTTCATCACCGTAGAGAGTAGAATATAGAGAGCTGTTTGCTCTCGAGTCAGCCCAAGCTCTCAATGGAGAATTGAGAATAATCGCCGGCGTAAGAGCTCCTCCAGTCTCGAACGATGCTCACTCGCAGCCAGTTATTTGTTGTCGCTATGAAACTTTCGACGAGCGCCAGCCGTGAACAATACGCGATACTCGGACATCAAAAAGTCTTCGGGCTGCGAATGGGCGTATAAACAATTCCATTTGCTGCGGAGAATGAGTCTGTTCATCTCGCTCGAGCAGCTGCGCGTCTCCAGGATGGAAAATCGATTCTCGGGAGACCCGCGTGAGATCCGACGCTCGTTCGATCGTTCGAAGGCAAGAAGTATTTTGCGATCATAAATAGCGATTGAATCGTAGAGAATACAATTTTCAATCATTAAAATAAAGATAATTGAGTGAGACACGTGCGAAAGCTGACAATGTTCTGTATGGGAGTCATAAGTCAACTCAAGATTGAAGTCGCGTCGTAAACAATATTGGCTTCGATGACATTTGTTGGAAGCGCGTGAGTTTAATTTTTGTTACGTCGTCAATGGCGCCAACGTCATAACATCCCTCGTAATGGAGTTTCTGTTTTCTCTCAAAGCTCTCTATTTCTCTCTTTCTTTCTTTCTTTTCGTCTCTTGGCAGTATTTTCCTGCAATGATCTCTTGCTCGGCTCAGAATTACCAGGGAATACAGAGCGTCCATTACCTTGAGAGCGATAAAAAGGTTACAGATCGAATTGCCTGTAAATCTATGTAGCAGAACGCAACTAGGAGGGATTAGTCCAAAGGAAATGGCCTATGAGGAATTTTGGATAGAAGAAGTACTTTACGAATGAAAAAGACTCGCGAAGCGCATACTAGGGGAGGAGATCATGATGGATGAGAGGATAGTTGGCAAAAGCAATCGACATTTTTCAGTAGCAATTTTTTGATCCATGCCATCCCTTGAGAACAAAAGAGAGAGAAACTGGGTCGAACAAGATGGAAAAACGATCAACGCAATCGGAAGGATAGGAACGAGGAGGTAGCAGAAAACGAAAAGAAAAGTTGGATAGAAGAGTTGTAAGGGGAGATGTATGGATCACATCAGCTCTACCAGATGGCTCTTGATGTACGATGAGACTCTCGTATTGCTCGTAATCAAGGTCGTAGATGCGATTTATGGAATTTGCCGAGTCAAAGGCACTTGCTTAGCGAAATGAATGAGTCAAGCAAAGAGAAAAGATCTTGAGGTCAGCTATAACTCGAGAATACTTCTATAGTTGCACACTCAAGGCTTGATCCGAAGTGAAGCCTTTCTAAGTCTTGTTGCAAGAACTGGGAGAATTTTTCTTTCAGAATCTTTACATCACAGAAAAAACTTCACTGCTATGAACTCTTTCGACTGGATTATGTCTGTGTGCTCGAAGTGAAATATTGGAAACGACTGTGATGATTCGAATCAAAAAAGAATCCCAGACCGATGAGGTCCATAAAATTTGATGGACGAAACTTTGTCATTGAAAAAATTCTACTGTGAAATTCTGTGGGAACGTACTCATTCGAGCATCGAACTCAACCCTTTGCGGCATGGTTGCTAATATATTAGCCACCTAATTTCATCTCAAATTTTTTGAATTTCAAGTTTTATGGAGGCTTTTTCAAGTATTCTGATTAGATTCCCTCGATGATTAGCTCGAGTGAAGAATGCAGAACGGCTTCACATCGCTGTAGAGTCGATATTTGCTTAGAGTTATCGAATGGATTTGAATGAACACGACGGAGAGGAAAAAATTGAGATTATATCAGATTTGTAATCAGCGACCGATAAAACTATAGTACACCAATTTTCATGAGAATTGGTGGCTTGAAAAAATGTGTGCCGCAAAGAGTTAAAGATCGACAATACGTCGATAAGCTTAGCATTTTTCTTCCAAAAAGGATTTTATCAGCAGTGGTGAGTTGATTAGCAATAGCGAGAGTGAATGCAGCAGAGTAATCCCATAAGAGATTGAAACTGTCAATTTGAGTAAAGAAAAAAAAACGAGAGTGGATTGATGAGACGAACAAACAAAATGATGGAGGAACTTTAACCTTTACATGAGCACATATCAACGAGTGATATCAGGAATTATTGCAAATATAATATTTCTTAGCAAATGTATTTGCTGAAATGAGCTAAGCGAGATTTTTCATCCACATCTCTGTATGAATGTAAATACACGGTCAAAATAGCCAATGGAAGTCAACCCTTCCATTGGCTATTTCTTTTCGGTATCAGGCACACTCATTCTTCCATCAAAACATGATCATGACGAGGATAAGTTAAGACAAAAAGCGAAATTAGAATCTCGGAAATTTCTTGTTTTTTATTTTTCCTCTTTCTTGATACTTGGATCTTCGACGTGGTCCAATATATTCCTTGTATCAAGTGAGATCTTCCAGAACTTTTTTCGGATTTTTCCGATGCAGCCCACAGAAATACGAGTCACAAAGTATTAGAAACCGAAGTTGTCTGATATATGAGACGAAATAGTAAATGGAAGCCACTGCAGCCTAGTCGATAAGGTCCTGGTCTTCAACGCAAAAGGTCAGACTTCGGATCTTGGCTGGCACAACTATTTTCCAGAAGTACCTTTCCGGTGGCTTTGGTGGTTTGGAACCCAACTAGAACTGTAGGTCCCGCAAACTAACCTCAAGAAGAGGTCGAGAATGCGTTAATAAAAATAAAGTGGATAGTTTGATGACATTCTCATAGTTATGCGCTGAATCTATCGGCATGGCTCTAAAGAGCGGTGTGACATTGTCAAATTACTGTGCATACCATGTAAGTTAATTTCTCTGCAATACAAAAAAGTTCAGACGTGTGTACACCATAGATCAGAAATAGAATTCGATTCTTATGCGAATTGGTTTCCACCTTCTCATGATAATTTAAAACTTCAGATTCGACTCGTACATGAGACGAGCACACGAAATACGGAACCGATTCTCCTGCATTCATATGAGAAATACTATTTCAGAATTGTTTTCTCACCAGGGTCTCAGAGTAAATAAGACAGGAATGTATACAATCAGATCGAAATGAGCTATCGTCGGGTTGGATCGGGTAGGAACATCATTTCAAGTTTTAAAAATCTCAAGGAACGTGAATTAGTTCTCATCCTGTAAGATGATTTCTCATTCCATTTCATCCCGAAGGGCTCCCACAATCCAGAGCTTCCTCTCTACCAAGAGCCAGCAGCAAGGTATTGATATAGGATCGCAACCTCCATCACCTATACCAGATCGATTCTCCTACCTGCTTCTGCTCGCGTTTCGCTCATTCGTTTCACCCTCTCTCTAACTCCCAACTGCTCGCCACACTACTCCCAGTATACGCAAGCTTGGCGCATCCAAGATGATTCGACCGTCGGTCACGTATCGTCAATATTTCGCGTCGATTCAATCCCCGAGCTGGCAGAAAATGACCAAGCGATAGCACTCGAGACCCTCTCTTTCCGAGGCGACTCTTACAAATGCGTCGTACACCTCGTTCATCCTGCGCTCCTCAGCCTCACGTCATATCTATCGAAGACGCTTCCGGAAAAGTAGCTACGATGAGTCTGATTGTATTCTGTAAACTCGAACCCCAGAGTTGGTGGATCTAGAAAATGAAGGATTGGCGAGAGACGGCATTAAAGGAGCTCACCTCCTGGAGCCTTTCTCGCACCGAGCGATGACTTTATTTCCGCGGTGGAATAGTATAGCTGGGGGTTTCTGCTCTCTCTCGTTCACAGCGAGAGGCTCCGGGGGCAATTTATCGCTCGCCGGATAATAGATTTTTCCTTGAAAGACCGATTTTTCTTCCCCTCGGTATAACCCCTTAGAGGCTCACCTCGCCCCGCATCCTTGCACTGTATACTAATGTAGCTATGCAAGCGACTGTTGCGCGAGTAGCTGCGGAGCGCATCAACGCGAACTTATGCCGTTTATTTTCTGCAAATGGAGATGAAGCTGTGTATAGCGCTATTCGCGCTCCCGGGAAAGAGGCAACAATAGAGCCGTTCAGCTCCTTTCCGATGATTAAATGCGCGAGAGTTGTTTGACGGACGCGTTGAATTGAGAGCTCCTTTGTCGGTGAGAAAATATTTGCGAGAGCGATTCTAATTGTGAAGATTCATGTTTCATCGAAGATTCGTCTAGGGGAGCATCTTATTTGACTGAGAAATATTTCAGAGCAGTATGCTCATCAATTCAATGCCATCTGAAGCAAGTTGAAAAGGAACTGCAGTCTCAGTATTGAAGAGATTCTGCGGTGAAGGTTCTTGAAAATGTGATCATACATTCACATTCGCCTTAGCCTCCTGTCGTGCAGATGTTGTAATTAATTGGAAAATAAGCAGCATTTTCACTCATACAGTAGGGTGATGGCATACACACTCATACAGTAGGGTGATGGCATACAGTGTATTGAATTTGAAAGGATGCTTTCGAGACATTAGGACCGACTTTATCATGATCAATCGTTCAGCTGTGAGGTTACTGATGCCCAGCTTCAGATACCTATATGAGTGCGGAGATTGCTTGTAATGGAAAGGTATGGTTTCTTCAATTCCAGCAAAATATGGAACCAGAAAATATGCAATTGTCTTCCGCAACGGGAGTTCCTGGATTTCATGTACTCATCTCTATTTTGAGGATATCTGGAAATGTTTCCCTTAAAATAATTGGTGATATTTGGGGTAGTTGTAAACAAAGACATTCAACCTCACTTTTTCAGTCCCATGAATTTATTCAAAATCATCAATGCAACATAATACATCATAAACTAATAACCAATAATGGCGTGTTTTTCTTACTAGGAGGTATATGTTAATGAGTAATTATACCTCTGGATGCAAAAACACGCACAATTGATACGATAAACGCCCTGTAAAATGAGTCTTTGCGGTGGCCGTGTCGCAATTCCAGTTTTTGTGATGGCTGCTACAAAAAAACTAATCGCTCGATGCTGACCAGACCTTGCCATATGATTCATCTGTGTATCAACTTCTTCCTCCTGCAATTTGATAGTTATTTGTCATATCCGGATCAGGGCGCGCCGTAGCGCGCCTAGGCAAGTATTAGACTTGAGCTACCGTGCGTTCTATACTTTGAATTTGTCAACCCTAACCTTGCCCCCCCCCCCACTTTGTTCGCATTTTTGTTATACTTGATACCGGGCCATTTTTCGAGTATGCTCCCATGAGTCTTGTGTTGAAAGTGAGCAAAACATCCCTCATGGCTGTATCTTCGAAACAAAACGGTCAATCGGTCTGAAATTCCACATACGTGTTCATCGATACAAGCATTCATTTCTCACCAAGTTTGGAATCATTCTGACATTCAGAAATTTTAGTGTACAACCCCCTAAAAAAAATACGAAATTGTGAGCTCAAATCATAGGTTTCCGAATTGAATTAATCAGGTTGCGAATATAAACAGTGGATCACATGGTTGACAGAAACATTTTCTCAACATCTAGGAGATGTGGCTTGTACACTGCGCACTGTAACATACACTAAAGAAACCAGACAAACTTCAGACAGAGGAAGAATTTCGTAAGCTGTAAATATAAACGAGGAGACGAACTGTATCTTACTTTTGTATTTGGACAGCGTGTCTAACAGCCGAGAGAGCGCTGTGACTACTACTCTCAAGCTCACGAATCACGATTATCAATAGGTGAGAGTTCGTATCAACGAAACAACTTATACCTCAGGAATTGGACTGAACAGGTGAGGTGTTCAAGGTCACTTTCTCTTTAATCTTGTGTATGAATAATTTACATGCACTTTTCTAATACATAATATCCT
>JAPYYZ010005264.1:0-10168 GCA_030522705.1 Eretmocerus eremicus
CCCATAATGAGTGGGTATTTACAGGGGGCGGGCGAGATCAGCGATCTGCCTTAGCTGCGGCTCTAATAGGCGGAGGAGTGACGAGGGCTGTCGCGTATATAACTGCTTTGTCAACGCGGACGCCTTGGCAGCGAGCATTGTGCCCGTCGCTTCAGGTGTGAGGGTATTAGTGCAGCGACAGCCACACACAGGTAGCCATGGGAAAAATGAGCAGAGTGGCTGTGCCGTCTCGCTGCCCTCGGGGGCTTTTATGCCCCGGCTTTTTACCTCGTCTCCGCGGACGGATATGCGTTTTGTCGCTGGTCGACAAAAATTTCTCGACGCGCGTCTGCAAGGCTCGCCGTAAATTCCCGTCGCTGGACGCACGTTTCTTTCGTTTGCTCACCTCCGCGTCTCTCGCGCGCAGTTCGCATTGCTTGCTTTCACACTTTGCGCGGACTCGTGCCAACACGAAGCTCACGCGTACACCTCGACACGCCGGCTTTTGTTATCGCGCCAACGTCCAATTTGGCCAGTTACGCGCTCGCGAGTATGTGTGTCCCTCGCGCCTCGAGAGGTAAAAAGTGCGAATTTCATTTACGTGGAAGCGCGCGTGCGGTTCTCCAAGACGCATTTGACAATATTCCGTCTTTCTATTCCTTTCTCGTAACTCGTAACTCGGCTCCTTCGGCCCTCGCGCTCGCGGGCATGGGAGAGCCGCGTATGAGTACTACACGCCATCGGCGCATCAGCTCGAGACGTGGATACGCGTCAGGATGGTCGCACTCGACTCTTTGCGACTGCAATTGTCCGACGCGCATTACCTCGGCTCCGCACACGCGGCGGGACATATTGTCTGCTCGCTCGCTAAGCTCATTGCGATGCATTGGATGAGCTCCGCTCGCAAAGTTAGAGCCTTCGCCCATCGTCGATGCGAGGTCCGCTCGGCGCGCCCTCGTCTTTTTGCGCCATTAAGATTTTGTAGCCTCTGCTGTGCTCGGTTCTGCAGTTCCACCCTGGTAGTTTTACGCCCGTGTGCCTATGCGCTACTCGATTGATTCATAGCTCTGCGATGAACTTGACCCTGCCTCTCTATGGATGCGATTGGCTTTGACCGCAACATAGACGTGACTCGCTTCGTTTCTCCGAGGCCCGTGCGTGACCCTCGTGCGCAAAATATTGCATCCTCGGTTTCTCGCTCGGGACGTGATTTTTAATCGCTCTTATTGAGCTCGGCTCTGTTGCCACCCCGGTATCTTACACAGCGTGAGTCGCACCGACGAGGATGTATAAACTCTTGGGGTATCCCCACGTTCTTGCTTTTCTATAACTGGATCATACTCCACATTATAAGAAAAATCTTGAACTCTACTTACGATTAAATCAACTTGAGTCGCCCCACGCCTCCAATAGTTGCAGGTCAAATCTTCGGTGTAACTCGCTGTTCGTGTAACGTGGAAAAATTCATATAACTGATCCTATTCTCTATAATACTCATAAAAAAAATTGTACTTGCTGCGTCATGGGCATTATGTACCAGACATAACTTTATTTACACAGCCAAAATACTACAATCTATTTTCTACCTTTGAGTCAACTAGATAAGACATGATACTGCTGGTAGTACCCCGTTCATTATTTAAAAGCGATACTTAGCAATGTTTTAATACACAAATTTCATTCACTTTGACTTTTAGCGTGCGATAATTCTCGAAAAGACTGCTCATTATACGATGACTCGACTCAATCAAATGGTGCTTGGAATACAGTTACCGAATCTCAGTCAATTAGTAGCTAATGGTGTGACGCTATAGAAGGTGGCTTGATGGGGATCAACATTCTATTGTTTCACAAGAACACAACCGGCACCTATCAGAAGTTGAAAGCCGCCGCGCTGCGTGCTCACAAATAATACGACACTTTTAGACTTTTTGATCTTGACCTCTGGTAATGTACGATTTTTGGGCATTTTACCAAATAATTTTATTCAGCGTATTCTAGTAAGGCGATTTTCTTGTAGCGAAATTCTTTTATTTCTAGCTGGACAAATATCTACGTGGAGTAAAATCACTTTAACTGACCTCTTCTTCACTTTAGAGTTGTCATTCAGGCAATATTCGCGTAATGGACATCGTCAATTTTCATTCTTCCCTGGGTTTCCCCTCCTTCAATAGCACAGACGCGAAATTATCGTGCATTTCACTAGTTGCTGCTGGCAAAACAATTGATTAGTCGATCAAAATTCGCAAAATGCTAATCATCCCCTGGAATTAGAGAGAGTTGCTGATGAAAGTGTCTATTGATTGGGCACGGGTATAAGAACAAGAATCGAGAATCTGGATTAATAAAAAAAAGAATCTAGATCAGTATACTAATGAGAGAAATGCAGTATACTAGACCAGAAATTGACCGTGCATTCGGGGCGATAATGACAGTCGTTAGAGTCCGCTGTCAACGCGCCAGAGCTGCACTTCAGCCTGTGTATACCTCGGACGATAATAAAGCAAAAATAATTGGACGATAATGACGTTACATAAAGTTTATCGAGTCAGCCTGGCCACGCGTATGAAGCCATGCGCACAGCTCGCGGGACTAGCTTTCGTTGATAAATAATGTATAATCGGTCTCGCACTCGGCGTTTCGCTCGCATTTCAAGCGTCGTCGCGGCTCTGTGCGCCTCGAGACTCGACTAGGGCAGCTATATGGATCCGCATCGCGTATAACATGGTGCATCGCGGCTCGGCGCGTATTTTCTCACGTCACGAGAGGAAATTTCTCGCGGCATTTGAAACTCGAGGGCCGCCGATGTCAAAAAGCCGCTCGAGCGAGATGTAATACGGCCGATGCCCCCGAGCTGCACTGCATCGCCAACTGGATTGAGTCGTTTCTGGCCGATCCTGCCGCGCCGCAATCACATAAATTAGAAAAGCGTTTAGCATTTTCCGCAATCAGCGCGGGCGCCAAAGCGCTACACTCGATCCGCGTAAGTGCAGCGGCGAGTTCCACTTGCGACTGGCGGAGGCTCGTTATTGCCGTGACGTTGCGAAATATTTGATGCCCATCACTGCTCAATCATCTCGTCTATCCGTCACAACGGCGTCGGGCTTGAATAAGCTAACCCGCACCGTTACCGTGCGCCTCTATACCTAAAAGAGTAACGCGTATTCTGGCATACCGCAGTTGTGTCCGAGACCCGCACCTATAGTTCTGATTGATAGCGTACTTGGCAAGCACTCGAGCTGGACTCGCAAACAAAGTTCAATGAAATTTGCTCTCAATCAGGCGAGACGAGTGTCCTCTCTAAATCTGTTCGAGTGACTCTGAGCAATTTTTCACTTCAACGGGTTTAGAAAACGCAACACGCAAGATTCGAATCAGCCTCAGAGTTCTATCGATATCAGTATATTTTCCATACTTGCCTTCTTTGATAAGTAATTGAACGAGGCTCTGGAATATACTCTTGCAATCGGATCCATAGATCAAGCATTATCATTAAATCTAATGGATCGATAGATCTGATTCATCGAGCTCCGAGTTTTTCGCAGCAAAAATAGTAAGAAACTGTGGAGCGCGCGTGGGCTGTGATATTGTGGAATCGATCATCGACCTGGCAACACATTTTCTCACGATCAGACGAGTATCGGAGAGAAAAACTCGAGCGGTTGCGTGGCTACTGTGATGCAGCTTTGAATTCATGCTCTGCCTCAGTGTTTTCCGCGGAGGCAAAGGGATCGCGGCCCTTATTCGGGAACGAAACCCGCCAAGACGGTTGAATAACAGGACGATAGGCTTGTAAAACCGCGGGAGGAGGCCGTCGCGTCGTTGGATGGCTTCCCTCTCGATCCGACCTCATCCCTCGTACGCGCTGCACAAAAGTTTCGTTTGAATTCCGTCGCTCGGGTAATCCAACACCCCGTCCTGGCCAGATTGAATCTTCGTCCCTCCGGATACCGCTCGCTCGCGCACCGCAGCTTCGTTCCGAGGAAAGTTCGATCCCGCGTCCAAACTCTGTGTCTTGGAGAATATAACCGCTCGTCGCGGCAACACAATGTGCGACGAACACACCGTCCTCTCATTATGTACCTCGCGTCGCAGGGGAGATTTTCCTCTGGCCTCTAATCCCGGTGCCAGGGCTGCATATAATGGAGCGCTTGTGCACGGCCGAGCCGATACTTATCGATCATCGCGCGGCTCTCGAGTCGTGCTCGCGGCACTGCGCCCTGTGATCGATCAATTTTTGCGCTCGGTTTTTCCCGCCCCCGACGCCGTGACCAACGGCTGTTCAGAGCCGCACGACGTCTACGGGACAATGAGGGCCGGGCGACCCGATCCACGCGCGTCGCCGAGGGAAAATCGAAGGCGGCCAGCGACGACGACACATGCTCCGGCCGCGCCACAAAAAAGGACATCCGATCCCCGGGCTGCGGCGAGGCGCGCAACCAACTCGCGCGCGATATCCGATGGCCCGACGCAGCCCGCGCACATCCTGCGCCCTTCCACCGCCTCTCCGATTCTTCGTGTTTTGCCCCCGTGCCGGCGCTCTCTCGCCTTAATTACCCCCGCCGCGCTCCAATTTATCTCCTGCCCAGACGGCGAGCGATCGTCAATCGAGCGCTTTTTGCGCCCACCGAGACGTCCGTATGCGCGTAATAACGGCGCTGACAGCCCGCGCGGAATGAGCTCGCGAGCATTATTCCCGAGCGCTGAGATGTTTATTGAGCGAAACTCGGGGAGCGCTGGCCGATTCGCGCCGCCTCGCCCATGTACCAATAGAATATGCCACGCGGCGCGTCGTGAGAAGAAACTCGATGCGCCGGAGCAATTAGCGCCCCCGGATCCATGAATTTGCGAGTCAAACGAGCGAGTTGGACAGGGGCGTTTTTGAATTTGCCGCCAAAAGCGGCCCGCGCCGAATCGAGGCGGAATCTCGGAGGGCCACGAGCCCCCACACCGGTCGAGGTAAATTGTTGCGCTCGATACAAGCACTCACTCCGTGTGAAAATTCGCGATTGTCGGAGCCCGTTGTATCGCTCGCGCGCGCAGAGTATATACGTGTATATCTCGCGGATCTAAAGTTGCCCGGGGCGCCTTGGCACTATAAGACGCGCGAGAATTGCCGCGGTACATTTTCTTTCGGATTCCACACCCCTACTACTTACCAAGGCGCTCCACGCGCGCAGCGGAGCCCATATCTTGTCGAGATCCCAGATTATGAAACGAATCTCGATTCGGAATTTATATCCTCGTAGGCAAGGGGCATACAAGCAGCAATATTGCCGATGATACGTGTAACGTTACCCGCTCGGCGCGAGGTTCTAATGTACTTTTACCGGGGGACGTGGGGTATAGGAGCGAAATACACGATGCGCGTTTACGTGTCTAATTGCCTATTTAATATTGTGCAGTACAAGGCGCTGAGAGATTTCCACAACTCTACACTCTGGATGGGACGTTGTAACAAGCGAGCAACGGCAGCGCGCTGTTGTAATAAAGCTTGTCGAGTGCATCTTTATCGCGCGATTGTGCGCTGCTCATACGCCTTATATTACTTTGCGCCAGCGCGTAATTACCCCGCAGATGATATCTCCGCTAGATCGACTGCGCTTCGGGTAAAAACAGTTGGACGCCCTTACGATTCAGTTTTATCGACTTTTTCTCCAATGCTCGCCGACATGGTCGGGGCACGATTCGCTCATAGTTTACCGGATGATTCGGCTCCCGCTCGTTATTGTAATGTGAGCGGAGACACCCGACGGCCGCCTCCCGATCGTCAGCCTAGACAAGGCCGATTTTGGGAGGCTAAAGCCGCGCCAAAACGACCGCACTAAACTGAATTAGTGATAGTTACGCGGACAGAGTTACGAGCCAAAGTATTTCATTCGCTGGTGCGGTTCATTATGCGAGCTTGACACTCGCGCGACTGACCGATTCCGCAAATTGAATTCAGCGATAAATTCCAACAAGCCGCGTCGGGATAGATACACCCATGGAGCCTCGATACTCGTTCTGCGGTCGCACGCACATTCCCTTTATCGCGTCATTTCCATTCGCCGCTGACGACGAGTCGCACACTTTAGTTTCCGCAAATCTGCGATATCCTATAAACTAACGATATTTATTGCTCCTCTCGCTCTCGCTCTGTGGATATTTAGCGGCACATAATGTACTCGCGCGTCCATTTGCGAGTTTGGAGAGGTAGAAACAAGCCATCGAGCGGCTCTTGACGGAGTGCGTAACGATTTCCGAAAATAATTCGGCGTCAGGCGCGGTACTCCGCGATGAAATACGAAATTGGCGACGACAATTCTGCGAACGCTAAAAACGGTTTCTTTCCCACATAGTAGCCAAAATACCACCTCCTACGAAGTGCTTGCATCGATGCAAAAAGTGGGATCTCTTGATGTGGCTGCCGGGGACGTCACAGTTCGCTCGATATTATTACTATTCTTGATGCGCGCGAGCGTTGAAGAAGCTTGGGAATGACTGCCGCCGCCGAGAGAATAAATGAGCGTCGGATTTTGCATCGTCGCGAATAAATATTTTCTCATCAAGCGGACGAGCGGACCATCGGGCGTACTATGCGGGGATAGGTATACGCTGCGCGCGGCGAGGAATAATAATGATGCGGCACAATTCTTTGGCGCGGCCGATTTTTGCGCGATCGCGGCGAGGAGGAGCGAGGAGGAGCGGGCGTTATTGGGCTTGCGCGGATAGTATAAGCTTTCTAAAGTGCTTCTCGCGGCGTCTGAATAAGCAGTGGCGGCGGGTCAATTAATCACGGCTCCGCGGGCCTCGGCGAGAAATTTCACGAATTGAATGCCGATCGTTCTCGGAATGCGTTTCTCCCCCCCTCCCCCTCCTCCCGCGAACGCGAATCAAATAAACTTGCTCGCAGACATTGTCAGAGGCCGCGGAGATGTGGACGAGTGGGATATTGCCTGTGCTTGACTTGTGGCGTTGTTCAGCGGGCGCACAAATCCTATCGCCGAATGGCCACTCGGGAAATTAAATGGACCTATTTCGGCATGACGAGGCTGTGCGGATGCACAAACAATCGCGAGTGTCGGAAGCTGTACCGGGACTCCAAAACGATCCATGGCAGCGGCACCCAGGCTGCACTATATGATAGTTCGAATGGGGAGAAAGCCGCGTACGCGCCGGTACGTCATATATACGAGCACGCAAAAAGCCGAGCAAAAAGATGTTGCTGCCGTTGTCTAACGCTGCCGTGGGTTGAAAAGAAACTTCAGCCGGTCGAGCGAAAAATTCGAACCAGTGGTTGAAGTTTTTAAACACAATTTTAAACCTTCTCAAGAGGTGTACAGCAAATGGTCGAGCGCTCAAATTTTGACGAGCCAGTGCTGCAATTTACGAAGTTGCGAGGGTTGCCCTTGAAAAAAGTGAAGTCGGCCAAGGGCAGCTTAAATTCGTATGGGCCACCGAAGCCATGAAAAGTTGGCCGACGAGATGAAGCTGTATCAATACGCGCTGCAAGTCCCCCCATATTGTTGAATCGCCTACGTAGACTTTGCCGCACGACTGTGAAAAATTGTCCGCCAACTCGACTTTTTTGCGCTAGTTGTAACAGATACGCGCAGGTTGACACGTCTGAGCGGCTAGAACTAGAAGACGGCCGGCTCCGGTGCAGTATGTCGCGTCGTCGTGGAAAAGTGTCCGACGCGCGCAAAAACAGAGCAGAAGAAGAGGACGAAGCTTCGCGGTCGTTGGCGCTGCGCTCGGTATAAAAGTCATAGGGCAGTTGCGGGGCTTCTCTTGCCGCGCGTCGCATCGCCTTGTTGGCGCTACCACTGGTTGCGTCGTAAGCAATCCCGATAGGGCCAGCATCACCTACGTGGTGGGCGAAATGGTCGTTTTGCGATGCCTCTCGATACTCGGTGCACGAGTGCGTTCGAGTGCAAGTGACTCGCGACGCGATGGTACCGACGTGCAACCGCGCGACGTCTATACGCAAGCGTAAGCCCGCGGACAGCGCCGCGTCGCGCATCGACGCACTCGCGATGGACTGACCGATGCGCCAACAGCTACGATGTGGCGAGAGACGATATGAGACGCAAGTCTGGTCGCTGTAGTGTGCAGTGCGCCCAGTCAAGCCTCGCAGAAGACGCCTTTGCCGACGCATGCATCGTCAATGTCGAGCTTACAAAAGCAAATTCAAGATTCTCAATTCGCTCCTAAACACGCAGCTCCATATTGACAACTCTTCATAATTGCATTCAGGCAGTGGCTGTTTATGTATGAATCCTCCATTAAATTACGGTAATTAGCTGCTGTGGACCATTAGCCGTGAATACCTGCGATTCGACATATGAATCACTTGGAATATTCGAACACACCATGAGGATTTAACCTACCTGTAATTTACACAATTGGAGCCAGACAAGTCGAACAGAGACAGCGCATACTTTTATCAATGCACCATGTTGATTCCAAAGAGAAGTGAGTTACATAATGAGTAAGGTCAAAATGCAAAAGTTTTCCAAAATACATCGATATTTGGCCCATCTTCTGTGTCTAGAGACCGATGGAGGTCAGACCATGCATGGAGCATCGGAACTTTTTTGGATCATTGAACGTGCGAAACATGATCTGCCTTGCTCAGTGATGAAATTCAATGCAGCAATCAACCTGGTGTATTGTTTGCAAAAGCACATTGCAGATTGATTTTCTACAATTTATTTCTTGCCACTCACTCGGAGTGTTACTTTCACACTCATTTCGTTCCCAGCAAGCGTTGTGGAGAACGAGCTCTAGTGCGTGTACGTTGGAGTGGGTGATGATAACAAAGTGGCTATGATTTATTGTCTGCGCAGGACCGAGTAGATTACCGCTGCGTCAAGTTTCCATTCCACGACGCAGAGCATTTTCGAACAAAAGATCGGGGGCGAGGACTGCTGTACACACCTCCATCGCGCATTGGCGCGATCGGCAGCGGCGACTATCGGCAGATCGGTACACACATAAATATGAATTGGTGGCGCAGCGGCACACTGGAAAATCGTACCCGCGCACCGCGATAAGTCGGCGCCGATAAGTCCGACACCCTGCCAACTCCAACCGATTGGCGTTTCCCCGTTTGCCAATACGATCCCAAGAGAGCCGGGAGCTTTTGCACGGATACTTGGGAAACGAGCAGCAGCGACAAGGCGCAACGCGGTGCCTACGGAGATTGCTCTCGTCTCCTTTCTCTCGCTCCGTGGAGTCAACTAATCTCACGCGACGTAGGTGCACACCCACTCTATCTGGGCCCGGATCCGGCTTACCTCCGCGCGGTATCGTAGCGTCAATCGTACCCGCGAGGCGCCTGCCCATACTGTCCGATGTCGAGGCCCACTGCGAGTTGCAAAAGCAAAAGCTCAGCCATATCGGAGCAACAAAAGCCGCCGTCGCGCACGTACCCCCACTGTCTCCAGCGATTCATGGGGTACAGCGAGCGATAATTTGTCGCGCGGATCGCCGCGAACGCCCCCTATCGCACGCACCTGTGCACAAAACCTCCTTGACGCCTGCCTCGCGCGCGGGATCTTGCCGATTCATCATTCGGGCCCGATTCCTGAAAGATCCGCGGGCCCTTTCGCTTTTCTTTCCGCGCTGCGATCGGACGGATCGCGCGCACGCATCGCCCGGGTCACGCGCACAATGCGGAGCGCGCTCCTCCTCCCGTTCGCCCTTCGGCTATTGTACGCCCTCTCCTCTCGAATACGGCCGGCATCGAGTTCAGCGCACGCAAGTGCAGCGATTACTACGGATCGAGGCCGGAGCAGATTAATCCGGCTCTCTGTGTGCGGGGAGGTGCGTATCGCGCGACCGTCACAGGTGGAAGCATAGACATCATGCCAGGGGAAAATATGCGCGGATAGGGTATCAGAGAGACAGCGTGGTTGCGTGAGATAAGGCATACTAGTAGCGTAAGAAGAAGATACCACGGCCTGGTCTTCAAAGCAAAAGGTCCCGGGTTCGAATCCCGGCCGGCACCACTGTTAATTTTCACAAGTGCCTTTTCGGTAGCTTCGGTGGTTCGGAACCCATCTAAAAGTGTAGGTCTCGCTAGATAACCTCCATTCTCCGGATGAGTGACAAAGATGGAGCGTAGGCGGTCCAGAGTATTGCGAATTTTCCAAAGTGAAATTCGGCGTGAGCGATACTGTGCACTTTTGGACCGCGAGACAAT
>JAPYYZ010005265.1:0-10542 GCA_030522705.1 Eretmocerus eremicus
TCTCCGGTTCTACTCAATCAATTCGCACCCCCAAAGAGGCATTTTGAAGATAATTGCACCAGCTATTGATTCAGACCAGTTTGAATACTAAAAACTCACATGCATGCGCAAGATGGTCAAGTCTTACAGATGAAATGACAGTTGTCAATAGTCATAATTCGTTATAAATGAGTTTTTCTGCGCATGCGCGTGAGTTTTTAGTATTGAAACTGGTGTCAATCGATAACTGGTGCAATTATCTTCGAAATGCCTCTTTGGGGGTGCGAATTGATTGAGTAGAACCGGAGATCCACGCGTTTGAAGCTTGGAAGGGTCGTCGAGCCCGCCCAGGGCTCACGGTTTTGGCACCTTGGATTTTTTTAAATTTTGAAACGGCCGTATCTCCAGTTCTACTGCATCAAATCAACTTCAGGTTGGCTCATTTCGAAGGTAACTGTTTCGGCTATTAGATGAAATTATTTTTGGAGCTCTATAAGCACGCGCATGCGCAGTAAAACTCATTTTCTGAATCGAAAAGTACTTTTATAAAACCTAATCGCGTATTTAACGCTTTTTTCAGCTCGAAAAAATTTTGTAAAAACGTGTTCTTGATGTGGAGTGACTCAACAAACACATTAAGGTAGGTTATATGTCTGTTTTAGGAAGATTCAAGGGAGAAAAACGCGTTTTAGCCATTTTTTGACTTTTAAATCGTACTAAAACGCATGCCACGAGCTCCGAGCTCCAAACCCCCAGAAAATGGCTGAAAATTTTTTTGTGGTTAGATTACTAGCTGACAAATTGGAAGGAATTTTTTTTTCTAATTTTTTGAAGGGTGGTCAAAAAAGTTATTCTGCAAAACATTATTTTCGTGTATTTTGGACTCTGAGACCATGTGGGGGGCTCGCGGAACTTTTTAAAACCACGTGAATGATAGGTTTTTTCATTACCTCTTAGGTGCTTTTTAGAAAATTGGAATCGGTTGAGAAGGAGAAAAGTTATAAGCAAAATACTAACGTAAAGTTTGATTTTTGGGTTTTGTAGTAAAATCAATTATTTACGCCTAGCCGAGGCAAAAAAATATTTTTCGGCCCAATAAAAATTGCCAAAATCATGTTTTTATATATCTGACCGATTAAAAAACTTTGCAAGGTGAAAAAAAAATGTCGTGCAGAAAATATTTAAATTTGGCGTGGACATCCTCAGCTATGTCTATCGACCGCATTTCATCAATATATATTCATTTAAATATGTAAGGGGAGCCTGTTCATGTTCGCAATTAAGATACATCTTTTCGCATGATCTCTGCCAGATAGCTCTCTGCTCGTTGGAAACGTCTCCGATTCACAAATTGAATCATTTTTCAACTGTTGTGAAGGCCGTGATAAACCTCGATTCATCAGTGAAAGATACCTCGAGCTTTGCAATATTTCAAGTAGATCAAGCATTATATTGCCCTTACATGACTCATTGCGGTTGATCGTTTCTCTTATTGGTTGCGGCTCTGCTTCAGGAATCGGCTTACCTTTGAATCATTAAGATCTTCAACAGATATTCACGGGGCGTACGTAGTGTGCTTCAGTGAACACCAGGCGCGGTCTGGGATTGCAAAGGCCCCTATTGACTAGCTCCAGAACTTACCCCTGGGTGGCGGCTGCCCTGGCATGTCGTTCCCTCTAGAGGTTAGTCACGCTTGAAGGATATACTTCGGCTCTTGACATCGATTGTTTCCAAGTATCATGTGATACATTTTGTTGGAACTTCCAATAGGGTATCACACCTTGGATGAGTCCAACTTCTGATAAAGATACTCATCTATTTTTGATTAGTCTACCTTCCCGAGCCAATGAAAGTACGCGCAATCATAAATGCTGAACAACAACAGTATTTGTAAGATATTCACTTCTCACTTTCTCACTTTCTCTGTTTCACTGCAGGGTCTGTATTTAGAACATTGGAACAAATCCCAAGGGCTCTTGAAGAGCTCCTAAAGAGCTCTTTGCGAGCTACTTGCGAACTCTTCGCAAACGAAAATGAGCCTTTTGTGCCCCCAAATTAGTAAATATGAATAAACAAAATCAGTCAATATCATCAGCTTTCAAGAACTCTTGAACAGCTGTTGAAGGCTGTAGAAGAGTCTCTGGAGAGCTCTGGAAGAGCTTCCTGAAGTGCTCTTCAAGAGCTGTTGAAGAGCTCTTCAAGAGCCCTTCGCGGGCAGTCGGACAGCCCCTTAGGAGCTCTTGTTGGTGGAGCATTTAGGAACTCTTTCAGAACTGTGATGAGCTCTTTAAGAACTCTGTGATTTTCTGTGTAGATTTCTTTAACTCGACAAGTGTACCTTCGAAGCTCCTCGGGTGCGAGGTCGGATCAAAGGATTTTTTGATGGAAGGATTTTTATGAAACATGAAAGATATGGAAAAATTTTGACTCTACGCTTGATATTTGTGCGTTTCGCTTTTCCTTGGTAGATCTGGCTCTTCAGGGGGGCTGGAGGGATCCGACCGAGATTAGATCGAGATGGATTTTATATGCAAATAGCCGCTTAAACGATCTTTCTCGCAAGTGGCCAGACTTCCAACACTTTCATATATAAGGCCGATCAAAGTCTCGGGTGCTCGGCCACTCAGGTCAGTGCGTCGGTGACTAAACTTGAAAAGATCCTTCGTCCCCCTGACAAGCCAGATCTTGCAAGGAAATGCGAAATGCGCTAATATCAAGCGTAGAGTCAAAACTTTTCCATATCTTTCATGTTTCATGAAAAACCTTCCTTCAAAAATCCTTCGACCCGACCCCGCATCCGAGGAGCTTTGAAGGTGCACTTGTCAAGTTGGAGAAGTCCAATAATTTGACTTGTGTCATTAGAATTATCAGATCTGCTGTTCCGCATGAGCTCGCCGGGGCCGATCATAATATATACCATGATTTGAAATTCCTGCAAGGAATGAAGTTCTCAATTGACCATATTAATCGAGTTCAGAATTGATTCTCATTCTCATCTTTTGTCGATCTGAAAAAAAATTACAAACAAAAGGGAAAAATACCAAAACCCTCGTTTTTAAGTCTGTCCTAATTTTTTTCGACCGCACGTGATCGTAAAGTGACAACGGGAATCGAAGAAAAAGAACCGAAAAAGGTAAACAGTCATTTTTTGTCATTTTTTTTCCAGAATTTTCGAGTTTTCTAATGGGTTGAGAGATAATACACTTGTGATTGTTCTTGAATGCGAGAAACATACGTGGAATATGCGATTGATGATTCCCGATAGAAATATTAGGCCACCAAAACGCGATCCTGTACACCGTTAGATACTGGATGGATATTATATGGACGTAACACCTGTTGACTAGTGAAACCAGAGCCTGTAATCTCGTTAATGTCGCTCCCCCCTCTCTCCCTCTCTCTCTCCCTCTCTCTCTCTCTCTCTCTCTCTCTCTCTCTCTCTCTCTCTCTCTCTTTCTTTCTCTTTCTGTCTCTCTTTTTCTTTCTCTTTCGGTCTCTCCCTCTCCGACAAATATAGCATTCAACAGTCGACTCGAAACTTTCCGTTAGTTTGTGAAAGCTTGTCTGTCGTCTAGAGATAACTATTCGGCGATGGACTGTGGATCCAGTTAGAAATGATAGGGATTAAGATCTATTATTCACGTTGTAGTCTCACCGAAATCCTCAAACTTATGTGAATAAGAAGTAGGACAGCTCGGAAATCGATTTAGAGAATGGGTCAGAAAAAATGCGCAATTCCACTTTTTCTATGATATTATAAATTTACATTAAAAATATTCGAGATTAAACCGATCCCTTAGGTATTTTATAAGATTGAGAGCTCAATTCAGCTGTTCATGGCTCCTACTGTAAGAATCTATATCCCGAGTCTGTGTTTATCACTTCAAGAGTAACATGTTCACTGCGACAGCGTTTTTTCATTATTTTTGCAAAAGGGGCATGGAATAAGGGAGTTTTCTTCGATTGAGTCAGTACGGCAAGTTTAGAAGTTTTCTCGAGTGATTGCTCACGTTTGTCTGGAGTCAAATCAACAGCACTTGGTGGTTCCTGTAGTCGGAATCGTTCATTTGAGTGTAAAAATCAATCAGATTTCTTGATGGAAAGATTGATTGTGGTGATCAGAGGATCGTTTGATATGGATCTCGCGGGTTAATCGGATTCTTTTGCAAATGACATCACTTATGAATCCTCTCTGGACGAAGAGGTGACGATTAATAATAGCTGTAATGATACAAAATGTCCAATCTTATAATTGACGCGAGTTGCCCCCAACGTAAAATACGAGCGTCTCTGTAGATTTTTGATCTCAGCGAGTAGATAAAGAAGACTTGTTTCGGAAATTGGATGGAAGAAATGGGTGGTAAACAAATATAGGTGAGAGATCGGAAAAGCATGAGATTTGCCAGGTCTAATACGAAGATTTCTCTTTGAGAAAGCAAAATTTGCTTGGGAACTCTCAAAGAAATTCCTATGAATGTTTGATAATCTCATTACATCCGGATTTGATGTATATAACAAGCTATATGAAAGAAGAAATATATGCGTTACTTTGTACCCCCTATTTGTCAATTCTTCTCTCATCTATTCCTCCAACCTAACCTTATGTAATGGGATATGATTTTGTACCCGGAAAATGAGTCATCAGAATTCCAATGATCAACGAATTTGTTGAGGATAAAGACATCTGCATTGATTTAGAGAACAGATCTCATTCTTTGAAATGCCGAGAGTGCTCTCATTTATCATTGGTGGAGAGCAATCTCTGTGTTTCACTGGAGTTTGAGATCTCGCTTTGTTACGTAGAGTTCCCGAATGTAATTATTTCGGAGGTATCGCATTACTTCCTTCGGTAATAAATATGATGGGAAAATTTTTTACAGCGAAACAACATTATACTTCAATACAGTTTCGGGATGGCGTTACACACAATCAATATCAAAGAGAAGAAAAAAGGAATATTCGCGCTTAATTTTATCCTATTGCAGCGCATGTTCAAGAAACAACTTCGCACTCCAAGCGTACCTATAATCAACGATAAATAGTTAATAATGACGTAATTGATCGTGTGATCCGCGCCTCGGCTTCTTATCGAGTGCAATGACACTTTTCCTGCAAAACCTGTGAAATACCCGACATTGTGTCGATATTATTCGAAGCACTACGGAAAAACATTAGATCTGCTAGAGTGTAATCTTTGAAATAATTTTTTCCATTCTCTTGACAGAACGTCCTTTACTAATATGAATGATTGAAAATGCGAATTATCCGAATTGGAATCATTGATTTCAAAAATTACGAATGATACGGCAAAGGTTCAGGTCAAGTTACCGACCAAATTTCTGGGAGAGAACCTTTCAAAAGCCGCAATTTTAACAACGGTCTTCTAGGCGATGTATGATTTTTCACCGGAAGTGATATCACCTTTTGCAAAAGTTGGACCAGTTTGTTAAAAGACTATGACAAGAAAATGGAAATCGAGCGAGCTCTACAATGACGTATTATATTTCATTGAGCATAGCGAGAAGACATCTGATGATGAATTTGAAGTTCTGTGTCTTTCTTACGGGCCTCGCAAAGGGCTACGCGAGGCGCCGAACCGATAGCTCAGTGTACATGAGCGTAAGATATTGCCTTTTCAATGAAAAAACGTAGTGCTCATGCAGAGATTTTTTCTCTGCAAAAATTCAAATTTCATCGTGTTCTCGTGTGATAAACATCAACATTACCAGCCCTCACGATTCCTTCTATTTTCTCATTGTAACCAGAATAAATTGAGTAGATCACGCAGAATCTCAATGTAGAGCTGCTTTCGAGGTGTGTATCCAGTTTACCACTTGGACAGTTTAAAAATTAATCTGAAGGATGCAATCTACGCAGATCAACCCTTTCAGTATGAAGATCCTCATATGAGGACATACAGGGTAACAATAAATTGGCGATAACTTTCATGTGGCTTGACGGAAAAATCTGAAGAATTCAGAAAGTTACTTTAGCCCTCGGGGACTAAAATTCCACAAGAATTATTTTAAGATCTGATTTTACCGCCCGTTAGAGGTTAA
Organism: Eretmocerus eremicus; assembly: GCA_030522705.1. NCBI lineage: Eukaryota > Metazoa > Arthropoda > Insecta > Hymenoptera > Aphelinidae > Eretmocerus > Eretmocerus eremicus. The sequence continues at coordinate 6,039 of JAPYYZ010005265.1, forward strand.
AACCTAAAATCTGAAAAATCCAAAGCTCGCCAGGGCCAAACAACATATATCTATGACTGTTCAAGCTGCAGCCAATCAGAGTTCAGCGTTCGCTCCCACCGCTCGCTCGGAGCTGATTGGCTGCAGCTTGAACAGTAATATATATATGCTGCATTGCCCGTGGCGAGCTTCATGCGCGCTTCAACCCAATACATCCGTTCTAAATCAACATTCATCTTATTGTTTGAGTCTCGATGAGCATGATGTATACAGTTTTTTTTATATCAAATAAGATATATGTACCACCAGTTCAGAATTGTTCGCCATTATGCGGCTGCGTGCAATGGTTCATCATTTTTGTGCCCTGGTGGAGATTCTGTCGTCGATAATTTCAGTCATGTCTTGCTAAACTCTCTTCTTTGTATGGTGATTTAATCATCAAACTCAGGTGAAGAAATTACTCGTGCGCCCTTTTTGAGATAAGTCAAGCTTAATTCTAAGTCGATTAGATGTACACGATCGACAAGTGATAGCGTAGCATTGACTTGAACGGATTTCTTGTGGAATTATGGCTGTAATAAACAAGGAAAAATGATCCATTCCTGGATTGCTAGTCTGACGCGGTCAAAATAATTATCATCTAATTATTCAAATTAATCGAATACACTGCATTTGCGACGATGTAGAATTCCACTCCTAGGTTGGTATACAAGGAAAACTCACTTATTTAAAATACCGGGTGAAAAATATAAGGTCGTATAAAGGCTCTAGCTTACCCACATTCATCATAAATTGATTTAAAATGAAACAAAACAATATTTCGAAAAAGTAAATTCAAGCTGCCCTGCGCATCGGTAGAACGAATCACAGTGTAAAATTTTGAAGCGATCCGTCAAAAGCTTTTGGAGTAATTTGAATTATAGTGCAAATATATAGTAATTACACTACAGATCAAATTACTCCAAGCGCTTGACACGGATCGCTTCCAAATTTTACTCAGTGGTTCGTTTCACCAATACGCAGGGCAACTTGAACTGACTTTTCCAAAATATTGTTTTGTTTCATTTCGAATCAATTTGTGATGAATGTCGATAAAGTAGAGCTTCTTTTTTCCCTTAAGGCGAGGCCGTGAGGGCTACATTTGTCGTCTGCTATGGGCCTAGTTTGAGCCTTAAACTTCGCTCGCTGCATCTTAGTCGGATCCTTTTGACGAAATATTGCTCCATAGCTCAAATCTCCCGCATTCACTGATTCCAATAATCATGCGCAAATTGCTCTACCTACAATACAATTCACGATATTTCTGCAATGCCGAGCCACCAGCATCGTGATTATAGATATTGCCTCGGACATTGCAATACCGTTGCCAAAATATCTCGAGATGTATTGTAGGTAGAGCAATGTGCGTATGCTCATCGGAATCTGTGGATTCGGAAGAATTGCGCAATGAAGAGATATTATATCTAACGGATCCGCCTAAGATGCAGCGAGAAACGTTTATGGCTCAACCTAGGGCTATAGCAGACGCCAAATGGAGAGCTTACGGCCTCCCCTTGAACCTGAATTTGTATACGCCATATGAACTATTTGCTCCGACCTGACCCCATCGTTGAGTATCTATCGGGGGTCACGGGGGCTCATCAGGTTTTTCTTGTCTTTTGGAACATAATTTACTTAATTACAGCCTTATGATGCTTCTTCAATGATCAAATGATCAGAATATTCATTTGGGAACGCTCGTGGTCACTTTTATTGCATTCGAAGAGTGTCTCAGGGCCGTATTGCTCCAACCTGACCCGATCGTTGGGTATTTATCGGGGGCCCCGGGGACTCATAAGGTTTTTCTTGTCTTTTGGAACATACTTTACTTAATTACAGCTTTATGATGCTTCTTGAATGCTTAGATGATCAGAATATTCATTACGGATCGCTCATGGTCGCTTTTATTGTATTCGAAGAGTGTCTCAGGGCTGTATCTAGAGACAAGTCAAAATCACTTTATTTTGGCCTTCCTTGCAATTAATCATCACAAAACTGTATTAATAAGTTCATTTTGTGTACTTTGATCGTCCTGAATTTTTCCAGAGCTGTACGATATCGCTAGATTGGATGGCACGGCATTAAGAAAAACTTTGGGACGGGGCCCCTGGCTGACTGCTAACTTTGACATTTTCTGCTGCATTAATTCAGTCGCGACCTATACTTTTCTTGATGACATATCATTCTGCATGTAAAGCCGCATATTTGTTAATTTTTTGGTCAAGAGCTTTCGGTAAATAACTAAGATATAACCTAAAAAGCATTGGCGCCCCTAAGACCACGTATTAAATCTAAATTTCTTTCGAAAATGTTGTTTCTAAAAAACGGAGTCGTGAGCTTACATATTTCGAAATGATATTCGATTTCAAATACCTTCAGGAACACACAGTTGAATTCTGAGTAATTTTTTTGGATAATGTTGAAGCGATCAGGCTACCTTAATAAATTTTTTGAGATGTTTTGGGGGAGATTTGGAAAAGTTATGGATAATATAAGGATAGAAAAGTTGATTTTTCTGAATTTTTTGGGCGTGAAATAGTGATGGTTTGAAAATGTGTGTCTCGATAAGTGATGAATATTTAGAAACAAAAATCTACAGATATATAGGAATAATAGATATAAAGAAGTGTGCCAAATTCGAGATTGAAAAGAGAAGATTGAAAAAAATTATGGCAGAAAAAAAATTGATATCCGTTTATGGATCCACATACACACAGACATGGAGACACGTAAGAATGAATTAGTTTATGGGGAGATTATGGTAGACTCTGGGTAAAAATGAAACTAAGCAATGGAAACTTCTGGTCGAGTAGATGAAGAAAATATATTCCAAAATTTGATTGGTAGGAGTAGCTGGCGAAGGGGAGAAGAAAAAGGAAGGAAAATGAAGGAGATTGGCAAGACCGGATACAAAGCTTTCTTTTTCAGAAAGCACAACGTTGGGGGAACTGGTGATTGGTGTGAAAACTGATAATTCCCCGCTTTGTTCAGTCATGTGCCTTCAAAATTTAGAATACCAAAACCGTGTCAAAATTGAAGTTGAGGCGTGAATTTTTTTCAAGTTCACGCATCGACTTACAGTACAAGCACTATACGCTTCAGAATGAGTTTTTACATATCACAACTGGTGGAGAATGGACTATTTTTCCTACGGGAGAAAATCGCAGTAACGGTACATTCGTAGGAATCAGACCCATCGTCTTCATGCTGAAGAGTAATTCTTCATTTTATTGGTTTTACGTTAGGACTTACGGTTATTTTTGGTCGAAAAATCGATATTTTTTTCATTTTTCCAAAGAGTTCTCCATGCTATTTCAAAACATTTCCAAGAACTCTGGAGTCGATCCTCATATTATTTTTCCGGAATCAGTGAACTACCAGACACAAATTATGAATCTAAAGTGGAGTTTTTCGCTAGATTCACTAGTTCTGTAATTCAAGTGTCGCGGGTTCCCAGTATGTTCCTAAGTTGATGATGATCTAGAGACTTTATAGTAATTAACACACCTAATCCCACTCATGTATTTTTATTCGATAATAGCATCATGAGTGATGACCACTGCGTTGAAATCATATCTTTGGAGTGCTGTGAGAACTATTTGGTGATGTGAAAAATTATTTTTTCCCCACAGTTGGAGAATACAACAACTCAGTCTTCGCTAGATGGTCTTTAATGCCCACAGTTGGTCTAAGCTCTCTAACGGGCAGTTTGTTGTGAGTGCTATTCATCCCAATTAGAGTTTTAGACGATGAACAATGCAATTGAAAATTCACTGAACTATCAGATGGTAGAAATCAGGACCAACTCCTACTCAATTTATTACTATACAACTTGCTGTAAAGAGAAGATTGATACAGAGGAAGGTACTCGATAAAGAGGATCATTGAAAAAAGCTTTCGTAACGAGTAAGAGTCGCACTAACCTTGTGGATCATCGCGGCCCTTTCCCTTTTTATGGTCGATCAACAAATCAGTATTAAGTTTCGATCCACTCACAGAGGCTAATCCAATTTCATAATTAGAGAATCCATTGATCTTAGATGGCAACCTGTGCTTCTTTCAGAAAATGACTCTTTTCTCAATTCTTCATAAGTCTAATCTTAAAAAAGTCTTGTGCGCATCTGGTCTAACAAGGGGGGACCAGGACCTCCGGGTGACCAATCTTCACCAAAATTTTTTTATACACTCGTACTACCTAGAAAATGAAGTATCAACATCATCTCTTGCCAATGGGCACTCTGGACAGAGTTAAAAAATGATCAGATTCCTGATTTTTCATGCTTTTTGGGTGTTTCTCTCCTATTTACACATTGATGCTTGTGTCAATCCATCCAAGTCAACCGACTAACTTTTGAAAGTTACTGGCAACTTTTGACACAAAGAATATACATATTCTGACTGAAACAGACACATAGGGAGTGATTTCAAACTGCCAGGTCCACATCAAAACTCCAAACTGAAGAAACAGAGTTGAAAATGAAATTTG
>JAPYYZ010005269.1:0-17242 GCA_030522705.1 Eretmocerus eremicus
ACAAGAGATACCTCCAGTAGAAGAAGCTATCACGGCGGGCGGTACTCAACCGCTGTTGAGTACCTACATCTCATCAACGGAAGAGTTCATCGATCCCGTGGAAATCGCGCGGTCGAAAATGCGTGAATATTCGTCAATCAATCTTAATTCATGAGTTTTTTCGGGTATCTCTCACGCTCTTCAAAGAAATCAATTTTTAGTTTCTTTTTCTTTTTCGCTGTATATATGATCTTCATAAATTTTGCTCGATTGGCTCTATTTTGAGATTTTTCGTTCAATTGCCGAACCCTAATCTTTTTAATGCTCTCTGAGTTCGATTACTAGACTCTGTTGCTCAAAAACCGAGATTACTATTGATTTTCTCTTTTTCGCTCCAAACTCCATACATTCTACACTCTTTAATTTGAAAAATTGCGATTAAGGTGTCGCTCTTGGGTGGCACCGCTCGATTTTTTCATACTTGAATCAGTTCCTTCAAACCCAGAATTGCTCCAAATTTCCATTTTTTTGTGAGACTTGATTGTGAGGTCCTTTTCGTTTTCCCTGAGTAGTGTGACGTTCGATTCTCAGTGTATTTGGCTCTCTATTCGGTGAAACAGAAGAGGACTGTTTAGTGAAAAAAATTGTAAGGAGCATTACTTTCTTTTCCTTTAGAATCAAATGCTGATTTTCCAGATTCCATTTCGAATTTTTATAGACTTAAATTCGAGACGGGCGGAATGTTCGGGCCGATGCCCATTTCTTAACTCAAAATTTAGAAATTACGCTCTCATGCATCCAATTCATGGCTCCGCGCACTCTTCACCACTGCGCAACTCATGAAACTTGCGCTCGCTCCGCTCTCGCGAGAGAGAAAGTTGCTCAGTTCCGCCTGAGCCGGCCTCGGAGCCAGAAGCTCCAGATATTGTCCAGGCACCCGAGCTCAAATCGTTCCGTCGCAACACTCCTTGAATTTTGCTTTGTGACCCTATTTTTCGGATTAATGAATCCATCTGGTTAAAGTGGATTGTGTCGTGTCGGCCCCATTATTTCTCTCGCAATTGCCTTCCCCTCCGCAGCAGCCACGCAATCGCCTCGAAAGTTCTGGAGCAGCCATTCGAGGACCGGTGCCGCAGCAGTTTTTAAGCAGTCCAGCGGCTCAGCTGCGAATTCTTCCATTGCGAGCAAACAATCATGTATCTCTCTGTCAGCACCAATGGCACGGTGAGTTGTTGCATCACTGGCTAGGTGAAAGAGGTAGGGATTATATAATTCCTTTAGAGATGATGATGCAGGAGATTTAGTCGTCATATTGATATTAAAATCACCAGTAATGATAACATGATCGTATGTAGCCAGAAACGGTTCTATGGCGTTCATGAAGGCATGGGGATATGCAGCAGAGGGTCTACGATGAACAGTGGCGAAAAGTAGCTTTGTATCTGCGATATTCATTTCAGCAATTACATATTCTGGCTTATTCGAGAAGACCGGATGAGAGTACCAGGATTTCAGTGATGTATTCGGATCTTACATAAGAGCCAACACCACTGCCTTCTTTTCCCACGCGATCATGACGAAAAAAAGTGTAGCCTTGTATTTCGTGAGGGTCAAATGAAGCATTAGGAGATGGGAAGGTTTCTGAAATTGCCACAATATCATAATTGTTGTTCATGATATGATTCTCGAGCAAGTTGGAATGAGCACTGAATCTATTTAGATTTATGTAACCAGTGCAAATGGAAGAGCGTGGTAACACTGGGGTATTTGGGGTTGTCAGCGACAGACCACAGTTATCTCAGGAATTGTTTTCTTCATTCATGAGATTTCTCTCAAGAATCGGTTTCAGACCACGGAGGTCATCCACAGAAAGAATACAAATAAGCTGAGCACGAGCAGAAGGACGCATCATGACAGTAAGGTTCTGCCGAATAAGTTTGAGATAACTTAACTCTGCGGAGCGCGTCAAAGCTGCGCGCCATAGTTCATATACTGGTTCTGGCAGGACTGGATTGAGATAAATTTTTGTGTTACCACCCGTATTGAAGATAGTTTGAGCAGTTCGATCTTTGAGCGAAGGGGCTTTTGATATAATAAAATCGCGAACTGTCGGTGAGCAAAATTCAGCGACAATAGAAATTTTATCGTCATGCGATGAATGGGTTCCAACGTTCGAGGAATTCAGGTTGCTGCCTCCGCAGTTCGACGACTCGAATTGTCTACGGCCAGGGGGTGAAACCCAGCGTCTCATTGATAGAATCGCACCAACTCGACGTGCACAATCGATTGCGTTGAGGATCGCATCGATTGATTGGGCATCAGACATTTGTGAGTCAGGTGGTATGCCAGAATAACGTATCTCACAAGAATCTACTTGGGCACGGGTTGCAATAATATCCGCACGTGAATTTGCAAAAGCTCGGGCGTTATCAGTCTCATTTGAAATCATGCGAGCATCGATGCTCGTGAGCTGTGTTTGAAGAGACGCATGGGACGTTTGAATCAGCGAGCCAAGTTTCTTCATGTGATCGGGGATCGTGGGATCATTCTGGAATATAAGAGCTTCCGTATCAAATTCCTGATTCATGATGCTAGATTCTCTTGTTGACTCGCATTGTTGACATACTCTCTTGCTGGCCGGTAAAGATGGGAGAGACTCAGTACATTGTCTCGTCGGGGAGGTGGCGCTCGTTGTCAACTTCGGGATCTATCGATCGATATCGGCGCTGCACGCTGCTCGAGAGGGTTGATGATGATTGACGTGCGGCACTGTGGCGCTGATGGATGACCGCCTGCCGTAGATCTGCCTGATTTGTTGAGGAATATCAAACTAATCTCCAATTTGATGCGTCACACGTGTACGGCTCCCTGGCTCAAAATTGGGAGCCTGCCTTTTGCGCTCGATGCATGGGTGAGCCAGCGAGATGCCGGTACAAGTGATGTGGTCCACCTCGGAAGACAAAATGCGTGCGATGAGCGGAAAATGCCGTATAGAAGTAGAGTGGTATGAGAGTACGAATGTTTGTACTAACGGCACGGCAATGAGAGAGAGAGAGAGAGAGAGAGAGAGAGAGAGAGAGAGAGAGAGAGAGAGAGAGAGAGAGAGAGAGAGAGAGAGAGAGAGAGAGAGAGAGAGAGTGAGACTGATTGAATGAGGTTCATTGAGAGCGAAGGGGGAAGTTCCCATTCGTTCACAAGGCATTCTACATAATATTCATTCTTAGAGAGGAAAAATGATATAGAATTCAGGATGTGAAGAGATTCTCAAAAAATTCATCAGGAGACATGATAGAAGTAATGAATACGGTGGTGCTGTGTGGTCAGTGGTTACTGTGCCTAATGGGGGGAGTCTGACAGGCAATAGGCAGGCGACCCTGAACCAATCTCACGAGTGTTCTGTGGGGGGATGAAGAGTGTTCAAGAGTGAGAGGAGAATGGAGGTGGGATTTCCACGCAAGGTACGCGTTGACCAGTTGTTCTTGTCCCGAGCCATGAGATCTGCACGTAGCTAATTTTTTTAGGCCATGGGAGTGTTATCAAAGTCGATAGCCGGGAGCCGATTGAGGTCTCTGGCAGACACGAGAGAGAAAAACTCTTCGAGCGCTTCGGTTCGGGGTGCACAAAACATAAGTTTGACTTTATCGTGCCACTCTGACTTTCGAAGGATTGACCAGTCCTCGGTGAGAGGGAAGCGTGGGTGCAAGTATAGGGTGGACCAGCTTTGATTATGGATGAGGCTGAGGATCCAAGTAGGTACCCCCTACGTCCCTCAGTAGATAGCCAGCTCAAGGCTTACGTGTAGGGCGTAACATAGGACATCCTAGGGATGTTGCCATAGACGTAGCAAACACACAGGCTTAGGAGTCTTTGCAGCTTGAGAACTTGCGTTTTCCCAAGACCAGTCAAGAGAACCGCTGAATAATCAAAGTGAGGTAGGACCAGACTCTGGACGAGCTGGTGTCGGAGGGAGCGGTTCAAGGCTCGTTCCAGATATCGGAGAGCGTATATTGCACCGTAGATGCGCTTTGAGATCTGGTTGATCTGGAGGTCCCACTCTAGCGTAGGTGTGACATTCGTGCCTAAAGCTTCCATCTGCGATCCAGTTACGATGCATGTCCCGAGAGGGTGATGGGTGGCAAGTGATCGCGTTTAGCAGCGGCGATGTAGAATTCACTACCAAAATACAGGGCCCTTGTCCCTCTTGTATCCAAGCAAAAGTCGTCCTCGATTGCCCATCGAGCCATGGCGTTGGTATCTTTAGAAATCGAGGCCATTTCGCTGTTGAGGTCAGGGAAGAGTCCACGAATATAGAGATAGGTGTCGTCGGCGAAGATCTTGTGCAGCGAGTGTTGGAGGATTTCAGGTCAGTCGTCAATGAAAACGAGAAGAAGGCGAAGACCAAGGACGCTTCCTCGTGGTACACTAGCATTAACGGGAAGCCATCTCTCATGTGAAATTTCAGGGGGCTGCGCAATGGGATGGGTGTTAGATAGAGAGGAGAGAGGAGGAATTTTGGACAGGAGAATGCTCAAGGCTCTCTTTCAGTTCGTGGAAAAGGGGCCCTAAGATGAGGAAATCGTTGGAGGTGCTCAGTAGTTGTGTACGGAGGGCGAGAAAGGCTAATTCCATCATGGCTGACGAGAAGCCGTCGGTTCCGTGGCCTCTTGATTTTGAAAGAACTAAGGCACGTTCAATGGCATCTGAGGTAACTGGGCCGAGGTCGAATACGGGGACATGAGGAGGAATCACAGTTGAGCACTCATTTCCGACATCGCGATCGTTGAGCAGGGCGCGTTCAACTGAAATGGAGGCTAAGTGGTCGTTCAATATTTTGCTGTTGGAGATTGAGAGTGGAAAGAGAGTACGGTTAGAAACCTCATCAAATTTCCAAAGCTTGTGTCAACGAGATTCAGCATTGGGGGCATTCGGGACTCTTGAAGTAATGTAAGAGTTTTCAACTCGGTCCAGGGATGATTCCACGGCTGCGCGAGCTCCCCGATATTGATTGGAGATTCTCATGGAATCGAAGCGCTTAGCATTTTTGTATAGAATGTTACGACGCTTCATTTTCCGTCGAATGTCGGCTGTCACCCAAGGTTTTTTTGATGAGGTAAGGTTGAAGTGAGTCATGGGCGATAGCTGATCAAAGCAACGGAGAGTTGAGCCGATGAGTATTGCTACAGACTTATTCACGTGACCAGCTGTCAGAGATGAGTAAAGCGGCCAGTTCAGATCAATTGTTGAACGTGACGTCCCCGTATTGATAGAACTAAGATTCATGGGAGTATGTACATGGGAATTGAGAAATAGGGGTTGTCTGACGGTAGGTCCTGTGTATGAGAGGCGCAGTGGACGAGATGATGGGGTTGGGTCTGTCGCAGTAGACTCATTCACAGTAGCGATCGTAGGGAGAATCAAATTTTTGAGAGCTGTTGTATCGAGGTTATTGAGTCTGCGAATTCGTAGCATTTGAGGTTTCGGGGGAATAGGTATCAAGTCGTAACCGATCACTATGAAATCATGATCATCTGCTGTGGGGAGAGGAGATGATTGACGATACGCCACTGGAGCTGAGCGATTGCGGAGCAGAAAAAGGTCAAGGCAAGACTCATAAGATGAATTGTCAGGATAGGTTACATGATAGATTGACTGATTGCTCCCCCTCTAGGGTGTGCATGACCTCGCCGTGGTGAGGGGGCTTTGAACAAAGAAGAACATCAACCAATCCACGAGACACTTTACACCCGTAGCGGTTTTACTATATGGGGCATCCACAAGGCGACTCCAAAAGAGGTAAGATGAGACGTGGCGACTCAGGGATGGGTACCTCTATCGCTGACAGTCACCGAGAGTTACAACCATGAGGTTTAGACTAGGCGGCCTGCCGATGGAGGCTTTTGCGCACTGAGGTAACGATACGAGAGGGGAGCCCCGCAGGAATTCGTCTCCCGGGGTCCGCATCCAACCTACACAGTGATTTGCACTTGGGGATGACCCGAGGATGGGATTGCTGCTTCGGGGACCTCGAGGTTGAGGACCCAGATCTCCGGGTCCTTTTTCCTTAGGGTCGAACATTCTCCATGCTACCGGATACGTCCACAGATTGCGGATAGTGAAGCACCACAACTTGGTGTACTGTCGAATAAAGAACGAGCAATCGCGGACAAGGAGACTTACACTTCACACCAAAAGCACTATAGTGACACAAAAGCTAAACTGCCACCTTCCGCTTGGGCTGGCGGTTAGCGGCCCTGACGGTCCCGAGGAGCATGTCCAGAGTTGGTGAGATGCCACGCGGTGACCCTGTTCATTCAGGGTACTTCTACCGCTTAAGAGCGTCGAGCCACAACCGAAGGGTATAACGAGGGCCTAAATCAACTCGGGTATTTCCTCACTGAGTGGTCATATGGGCTGCCTCCAGGGGGTTGCACAAGATAACTCAATGGAGACAGCAACCGGCCAAACGAGGAACTGCAACCACGGTGCCGTCGGGACAAGGCGGCAGTCAGCCCTTGGGAGGGGTGGGAGCGAGGCCTACATTCACTACACATACACATACACTTCACACATCTCCTGAGCCGGAGGGTGGGAGGACGTGCCCTCTAGATCGGCTACCTTGGCACCTGGGGGTATGCAGGTGCCGTGAACGACTCTCGGGGATACCAGGCGCCCTCTTTGAGTAATCAGCCTCACCGTGGCATGCGGGGCTCTGCTGCGGTGGACCGTTATTTCCCTAACTGCTCGTGGGAACAGAATGGATTCATCAAAATAAACAATAGAAGTCGACATGCGAGATGTCGAGGAGGGAGAAAGCGTTAATAGGGCCGAAGACGTAGCCGGAATCTCCGGCTCATCGAAGAGAGGAGCTGGCACTGGGCAAGAGTGGTACAATGGTGCCGTAGAGGTCCTTACAAAGTGGGAATGGATCAATGCGATAGACGCAAAGGAAGCAGCCATCCTAGTTTGGTTAGCGGACCACCTAGAGGATGCAAACAGAGTTGTTGCCCCGGCTCACAACGTCCACAAGGCAATCAAGAACAGCCTTGTGGACGCGATCCTAGAACTTGGGCGTCTGCAGAGCCTGCGTAATTCTGTTCACGACCAAGAACTGAAGTTTGGGCCGATGCTTAAGAGTTCGATGGAGTCGATGCGGAAACAGCCTCGACACTCCACCACTCCAGGGAGCCAAGCTGGCTCTGTTGCAAGCAAGCGGAAGGTGATCTCGCCATCAGGTACATGAGGTCAAAAGAAGAAGAGAAGGAAAGCCCCTGGGATCAGAATAACTAGAACTGAAGGAAATAGGAATCCAGTCTTCCAGAACCCGCCGCCCACACCCCGTTCTACTACAAGTGGAACCAGTCAGACGGAGGATAAGGAACAGAAGTGGGAAACGAAGCGGAAGAGAGGCAGGGTCAAGAATACAGAGGAGGCCCCTCCTCAATCGAGGCCCAGGGACAGGGTGTGACCGAATGCAGTCGTTGTCGAATAAGAGGGTGAGCCTAGTACGTTTGCGGACGCAGTGAGGCGATTCAAGGAAAGAGTCGACAAAGACAAAGTAGGTGGGGAAATCAGCAAGATACGACAGACCAAGACAGGGGAAGTATTGATCGAGCTACAGAAGGGGGCGGAGCCGAGGGAGATTGAAGCTGCTATCACGGCATCATTAAGAGACGAGGTCACGGTGCAACCTCTCCAACAGACCCTTACCCTTGATGTGCGTGACATTGATGTAGACACAAACAAGGGAGGGGTTGCTGAAGCGCTCAAGGCGGCCTTCAAGGACATCGTCCCGGAAGAGGAGGTGGCTGTCAGAGCTCTGAGTCCTGCGTTCAAGGGCACAGAGTTCACGGTCGTGACCCTGTCGACAGCAGCTGCGCAGGTCATACTCAAGGAAGGTAAAATCCGAATCGGATGGGTCGACACTAGGGTCCGAGGGAGGGAAATGATTGTCAGATGCTACAACTGTCTGGAATACGGTCACATTGCGGTTGATTGCAAATAGGCGAAGAAGACCAAGCCATGCTCCAAGTGCAGGGAAGAAGGACACTCAGCTGCGACGTGTCTCAGACCTCCAAGATGCGCGCAGTGCCAGAAACTTGGCACCAACAGCGATCACATCTCTGGGGTTGCCAGCTGCACGGCATACCAACGTGCCACAGGGGAGGAGGAGACGGCACGAGGGGATAACAGGAGAGGCGATGGCTAATTTCTTCCAAGCTAACCTGAGGAGGAGCGCACCGGCATACGATCTCCTAAAAGCGGAAGCTGGGAGGAAGGGGGCCGGGATACTGCTGATCTCAGAGCTGAGCGTCAAGTCCAACTTCGATGGGGCTACCCGAGACACGAATGGAACCGCACTCATCCAGATCCTGGATCGAGGGATATCGGAGACTGCCGCGCCCGAGCCCGGCCCCGGCTATGCAAAAGAGGTAGTCCGTAACGTCGCGGTATACAGTTGCTATTACCCTCCAAGCGACTCCATGGAGGAGTTCGTCCGGGAGCTCGATGCTTTGAAAGAGAGCTTGAGGCGTAGCAGAGAACCAGTGGTGTTGGCTGGGGATTTCAATTCAAAGTCACCATCCCAGAGCGGCGGACCGCGAGACGCAAGAGGAACAGCCTTGAGCGATCTCATGGCCGCCTTGAGCCTAGTCCTGGTTAACAAAGCGGGCAAAAAACCTTCCACCGAGGGGTTTCTTCGTCCGTCCTAGATCTGACCTTCGTCAGCCCTGTGCTGATGAGGTGCGTCTCCGGATGAAGAATCCTCGATACACAGACGCTCAGCGACCACCGTCAAATTCTTTTTCGAGTTGACGGAAGTCACAAGAGTTTTCGCTCACCATCAGCAGTCGATTGTCAGGTCAAGAAGCTCGCCGAGGAAAAGTTCCGCGAGGCAATCCACCTGTCGCCTGACATCTTGACAGGTCGCTCAAGCTCTGATGAGGCAGTCGCCGCCGTGACAGGCCTGATCGTCTCAGCCTGCGACGCGTCCATGCCTCGCAGGAAAGCACCGCCACGGGGACTCAGAGAAGAATACTGGTGGACAGCCGAAATTGGCCGGCTTCGAGCAGCGTCTAACTCGAAGAGGAGACGTGCGCAGCGATCTCGGGAAAAACGACGTCCTTCAGCACAGACCGATGGAGGACGTACAAGTCAGCGAGGGAAGCACTCCAAGAAGCCATACGCGTAAGCAAGCGGAGATGCTGGCAGGAACTTTGCAATCTCGTGAACGAAGATTCGTGGGGGACGCCATACCGCGTTGTAATGAGCAAGCTCCGATCGCGGGGAGGTAGCTCAGCGCCGACCGATGCAGAGTTGGTGCTCAGCATCGTCAAGGCGCTCTTCCCGAGAGGAAAACCGAGAACGCAGTTCCCCGCCCCAGTCACGGAGCATATCCCCGAGTTCGTTGAGTCCGAAATGCACATGGCCGCCAGGCGACTGTCGAACGGCAAAGCCCCAGGCCTGGATGGCATCCCTAACGAGGTCCTTGAGCTGACGATAGCAGAGAGGCCGGAGATGATCCTCAGGATATTCAACAAGTGTCTCGGAGCCGGAGTTGTGGCAACGACTGGGATGACGCGCAGCACGCGCTCATCGGGTGTAGCAACACGAACGTGGAGCGCATCGCACCCGGAGAACAGCTCGGGGACACTTTGAAGCCGACAAACCTAGTGAGCTGTATGCTCCGGGATCAAGGAGCGTGGGACATGATGACAGGCTTCATCGAGCTAGTGATGACCAAGAAGAAGGAGGAGGAGAGAAGTCTGCAACGCCAGGCAGCCACCTCAGTTTCCACAGGGGACCGCAGGCGAAACGGGTGAGAAGATCGTGAAGCACTTCCAAGGAGAGGGAAGACTGAAGTGGTAGACGACAGACGGGACGTAACGTAACGGGACAGGCAACCGAGAGAGCGTACCGGGCGCGAGACGATCCTTCCAATCGAAAGTAATGCCAAGGCGGTCCCCCATTGGGCTGGCGAGTCGGAGAGGTGGATTTTTAGTGGGTAGACTGCAAGACCTGGGAGCCCCACATCCCAGGATGGCCGGCCGAGCCTAATTGCATCCTTCCTTTCTCTGGAATGAAGAAAATAGAAAAAAGAGGATGGGACTGCTGCACAGACACCACACACACTGCACACTTTTTGCGCTTCCGGTATGATGGCCTCTGGAAGTGGATCCTCTCATTGCTGTATCCGGGCCCACTATGGACGGTACCGCGTTGGAACCCGTTTTTCGTTCCAGGGCCGCCGGTAGTTGGGGGAGGTCAGACTCTCACTAACCACGGGTGGAGGCTCGTCCCACACAATGGAAGGAGGGAAACCCCAAATCCCGCTTCCATAGTCAGTGCCGGTTGGTGACTGGGGGGACCATGCTGTAGGGTGCGAGGGTCGGCACAACCAAGGCCACCGGACTGTAGGCTCAGTCGGCAAGGGGGAGGATCCAGGAACGGAGGACCGGTGCCGGATAGGGTGAATAGCTGTAACCACTAACACGAAACATACACAGAAAAGAAGTGGGAGTGGAGGAACAAGAATGGCAGAAGAAACAACGAATCTGGAAGGTTTCGGAACGAAACGGCCACCTGGGTGTCCTGCCCAAGAAACAATATCGTGGGGAGAGCAAGTCACGGTAACGATTGCAGATGTCGCCGACGACGACAGTCAAGTCAAAGTCGGAGCAAAAGGCTCGCAGCAGTCGAAGCTCGGTGCACCTTCTAGTGCCCCGAAGTTGAACAAGGTAGGAGCTGCAGACCTGAAGATGAGATGGTCCAAGTACAGCGAAGCCCAGGAGAGAGAAGAAGAGCTTCTTGGAAAGATGCTCAAGTTACTCAACGGCATTACCAAGGACGTAGAAGAGCATGCCTCTGCCAAAAAACAACAAAGGAGCTTGTGGAGAGGGCAGTGATCTCACGCAAGGGGCTGGAAGAGGCCAGAGAGAAGGCTGCAAAGCTAAAGGTCAAGCTTAGCCTAGCTCTGGAGAATGTGGCAGAGAGAACCGTTGCGGTGGCAGCGGCCTTCATAGCCCAGCCAAGACCCGCTCTATCCGCTCAGAACCTTGGGCGCAGGAGCCATAACAAGAGGGACCACATGAGTCTCTCCAGTGGAGGAGTGGACCAGGAGAAGAGAACGAAGCGACTGGCCCTTAGACCCGTCAACCTTATTCTCCCAGAGCGAAGAGCCGGGAGCTCGAAGCCAGAAGCATCCACGCCTGGCACGCTGCTATCATTCCGTTGCGTGAGCAACCAGCCCATGGATAGCGACCTGGGCTGGGAGAAGGCCAGACGGCGCAAGGGACGTGGAAATAGCAGCGTGGTCGATGCTTCGGAGGCCCGAGAAGAGCATAAAGAGGAGGAGAGGCCGAAGAGGAATAAGGAAAGGGTGAGGCCAGATGCGGTTCTCGTTGAAGTCAGAGAGAGTGGCTTGACCTAAGCGGACATGCTTAGGAGAGTCAAGCAGGGAGAGGGTGCTTAGGCGGTCGCTTTAAAAGTTTCAAAACTCCGGGGAACGGAGGACGACCATCTACTCATAGAGCTAGGGGAGGAGGTTAAGGCTGAATCTGTGGACGATGCTGTCAAAGGTGCAATTCAGAATTCGGAATTGATATGATGTCTCACTCCAACTATCACGTTGGGAGTGCTGGACATTGACGAGGTCAGCTTGCGGCAAGAGATCAAAAAAGCCGTCGTGGGAGTACTTGGTGGAGAGCACGCAGGGAGTGACACTGCAAGAGCCATATGTCCTGGATACGGGGGTACTCAGGTCGCGGTGATCACAGTCCCGGCGGAGTGAGCTCAGGGCCTCCTGAGCAAGGGGAAGATCCGAATGGATTTGGTCATTGCTTGGATTCGCGGGAAAGGTGATATCCCGAAGTGCTACAATTGCCCTGAGTATGGCTATTTGTCTGCGAGATGTGACAAGCCGCAAGAGCGCCGATCAAACCGATGCTTCAACTCTCGCGTGGGAGGCCACATAGCGCTGGACTGCGGAGTAAAGGAGTCCGAGTGCCTCAGCTGTAAGACCCTGCAGGTGGACAGCAACCATAGGTCTGGGAGGCAATGCTGCACTGCCTATCAGCAGGCAAGAGTAGCAGGCAGGTGCCGAAACGAGCGCGGAAATGATTGAGTACCTGCAGACTGATCTCCAAAGGAGCAAGGACACACAACCTCCTCGGAACAGAAGCTACAGGACTGGGAGTGGACGTCTCGATCATCTCGGAGCAGAATTGCAGGCGGGAGAGTGCCAGGACAACACAAAACCTGCGAAGGGAGAGGTATACAGGTGTGGGAAGGAAGGGGCCACAGAAAGAGAGAGAGAGGAGGGGGGGGGGAGAGAGAGCGAGAGAGAATGTGAGAGAGAGAGAGATAGATGTCCTTTTATTTGCACCATGGCAAAAATTCAATCAGTCATTCAGGTACATGAATAATCATATTGCATTGTCAAAGTTATTTGGTCAAGGGTCTGATAGCTATCACAGATGTGACTAATCATTTTACGTGATTGAAAATGAAAACGGAAGATCAAGAGATAAAAACAGGCAAATGGCTCAAATTATTTTTCACAGTTGACCAGTGACAGAGGGTCACTTGCACATTACATTTACACATGACATATCAAGGAGTGATGACCTCATAGCCTGAAAAAATGTCCGGTGCCCCCATCAATCTTTTGTGGAGGTTGTGTCAATAAGAACTCACGTACTGCCTCTTCGAAACACGATATAGTCGTTGCTTGCCGGATACCAAGAGGGAGAAAGTTCCAAAACCGAGAGCATTGACTCTGGAAAGACTTCATTCATAGTCAATTTTCATTTCCGGAACTTTGAATTCCCGCCCTTTAACATCACCCCGCTGGGGGCGCTCAGATTGGTACCTGGGGAACATTGCAGCCAGGTAGCCAGGCTCTTCGATATGCACAATCATTCAGGGGTGACGTGCTCGTCTCTCCTCACACCAAATATGTATCTCACACACGCATTGCTCAGTCGTTGTATCCGCGCCATGAGATCGTCAGTGGCGTTAAGGTACACAACCGCGCAATAGTCCAGATGAGGTTGAACTAAGGTCTCGACTAGTCGTTTTCTGAGTGTCTCAGTCTTGCAGGCCCTGATGAACCGCGAACTATACAGGGCCTTGTTCACTTTTTCCGTGACTTGATCAATGTTTGATTTCCATGTGAGTTCACTGTCCAATGTCACGCTGAGATTCACGACCGTGTCACTGAACGGGAGGAATACCCCATCATGTATCTCAACCCCAGGCAAGTTCATTCTTTGCAGGTCTCTCACGTTGCTTTCAGAACTGAAAAAGATTATTTCGGTCTCGCCAGCGTTGAGACGCGGGCCGGAGCCCTCAGCTCACCCAGCAACAGGTCGCCCTATTTTGCTTAGTCGAGCAATTCCTTAGCAGATGTTTCCCTTCTCGACTTGGAGATAGATTTGGAGGTCGTCCGCGTAGAAAAGACGGTTTACCGACTTTCCGTCCAGTAGTCTAGGCAAGTTATGACGTACAAGCTGGAACGTAATGGCCCGAGAACGGAACCCTATGGAACACCCAGATTGAATGCGAGCCAATCAGAATCACCTGTTTTTGAAACGACCTTTTGGGTGCGGCCTTGTAAGTATGATTCGATTCACAGGAGAGCCGATCTCGAGAATCCAAGGTCTTGGAGCTCACTTAGCAGCTTGGATGGTGGAATTGTGTCGAACGCTTTGCTGAAGTCGAAGAGTAGTAGCAGGGTGATCTTTTTCCTGTCTATTCCTACTCTGATGTCATCGGTTAACTTCAGAAGAACTGTCTGGGTACTGTGGTGTTGCTTGAGACCAGTTTGGAAGCAATCAAGTAAGTTCTCATTTCCGAAATGCTCCGTGATTTGGTCATGGGCGATCTTCCTTAGAACCTTGGAGAGAAAGCACAGCAGCGCAATAGGACGGAGGTCCGAGACCGCTGACGGAGCTGCAGTCTTTCTCAATGCGATCAGCTGTGCTTGCTTCCAAGCCTCAGGAAAGATGCCGTGAGCGGAAGAGGAGTGGGAAATATGTCCAATCAGATCACCTATGGCCGGAAGAGCTTCCGCGATCACGCTTTGAGGGACTCCGTCCGCCCCGCGGGCCTGTGGGGGAAAATGTTTGATGGCAAGGGCGACTCCATTGAAATTTGTGGGCTTGAACTTGGAACCCTCCTCTTTGGCCGAATTCATTCCGCCCATTGCTTCTCCAATATTTCCGTGAGGCGAGACGGAGACCCCCGCGAAGTGAGCGTTCAGTTCATCCGGTGTAAAACCATGAAGTTTCCCCTCTTTGCTCTGCGTCAAGAGGCCGAGGTTGCGCATTCCCTCCCAGGAATTTTTATTTTGGTCCAGAGCGTCCGGAAGAAGACTTTGGAGGGAAGAATCACGCTCTTGCTCTAGGCGCACGTCAACCTCTTCGCTGAGTCGAAAGTACTTGCTGAAGCTCAGAACATTTGCGCTGATTGCATTGATTCCGCTCCCAGCGCCTACGTTTCGCATCTCGCTCATCCATCAGCACTCTCAACTCGTGACCAATCTAAGGAGCATCGCCTTTACGGGGTCTAACCACTTCTTTAGGCGCTTATCCATCTCAAACTATCCTGAAATTCCCACTCAGACAGTTAACAGCGTCTTCCAAGCTTGTTTTAGCATCTTCTAGGGCTGACCAGTCGCAGCGTAGCAAGCGATAATTCAACTACTCCGAAGTAATGTTCCGGAAATCTCTATAAGTGGAAGCATGCTTCGACGGAACAGAGATGGAGACGTTGATGGCGACGTCTATCACCGCGTGCTTGCCGAAACTGGGCAGCAAACTGTTCTGGAAGCCAGTAATGGTGTCGTTTTCATCTGTATAAATGTGATCAATGCATGTGTGAGACACATTGGAGTTGTGTTGGTGAGTCATGCCATGATGTACTATCTGTAAGGACAGTTCTCTTGTCAGTGCAGTCGAAGTCTTGGTGTCAGGATGAGCTGTGTGGAACAAGTCTGCGTCCCCCATTATAACTCCATGACTAAAATCATCACACAGCCGACGTAATGAGCTGAATAGCCCATCGTCCTTCTGCATGGCAATTCCAGGGGGTCTATATATAACCGCTGCTGATATTGGGGGGGAGCTACCCTGCTGTACGCTGCAAAAAAGAATTTCAGGTACACCAGGTTTCCTTAGGCCAGACGTATCAGATGAGGGTATCCTCTCCACCCTGGAATCATTGCGCACATACAGGGCGACTCCTCCACCTCCCCTGTTATGGACTCGTTGCAACAGTGAGAAACCCGGGATCTGAACGAGACTGTCGTCGACGAAATCATCCAGTCCCGATTTAGCCACTCCAAAGAGGTAGTAGGGGGGATCTTGAGCGACGAGCCCGCGAAGTCACTTAATTTTAACTTGGAGTGAGTTAATATTTAGAAACCCCGCTTCCAAGGAACTGCCACACCCTCGCTGCTTTTCGACTGCTGTGCCTAGTCAGGGAAATTTGCCGGTGCTTCTATCAAGTGTTCATCCTGTTGTAGAACGGTGGAGTTGTTCCGGGTGTTGTTCGGGGTTCCAGGCAAGTTTTGGAACTGCTTGAATCGACGTTTGAATTACATGGATCCCGGTAAGGGACTCGAATAAATGCGCTTGATCATCGTGCCTTTGTCTAACCCGGAAATGTCTGCCACTGGGCCAGACATACTCTAAACCTAAACCCCGTGCAATGGGCCTCAACTGCACGTACCCCTCATATTCCCAACGGGGCAGCATTTCATTGATGGAAATCCTCCGATCTGGCATGTGAGCTTTCGTGACCGGGTCCAGCGAAGGAAGTTCAATGTTATGAGCTGTCAAGTGATGATGCGTAAGCGAAGGCTTGACCCGCATCACCTTGATGACTAGGCAACTGCCCGAAAGTCGAGTGACGCATGATGGTAACGCGCGTGAGCTAGGATTCTAATAAGATCCCTCCCAATTCCCGGTCGCGAGCTAGAAACGTCCTCCCGGTCGCGCGCGCAGACGGCAAGATACCGACATGAGCAATATCTTCCTTCTCCAGCGAGGGAAGGATGGTTTTGAGTACTGCATATGTAATATCACGTGCCTCCCCCGTCGAGAGAGAGAGAGAGAGAGAGAGAGAGGGGGGTCACACAGCAGTTAATCCCCGCGGCAAGGGCCTAACGCTCTCTTCCTCTCCAACATCGCGGCGGCTGAAAGTGCAGCGCCGGACCTTGCCGAGCGCGAAAGCGGACCCCGCGCTCCGCTCACCCACACCATCGTGATCTGCCGCAGCTCGGCGCACGATCAGGAGGTAAGAGGTAGCGGCGCGTTTGCTGTCCATTGCGTTAGTAGGACTTCGCGAGAGCGCCGCACGGGGAGTTCTCCAAAGACCGTGCGGGCAACGAGCGGACATGGGAGCGCCATGCCAGCTACCCGATTGCAAACGTTGCGCTCGGCTCGCGTAGGGGCCGATCGCGTGGACCGAAGGATTTCGCCGAATAATGAACGGCCTGGCAAGGATCGCACCAGAGCTCACCCACGCGGTCGGGGGGCAAGGCTCGCGCGACAAGAGCCATTGCGAGACCGCAGCGCATCAGCTCGCCAAGGTCAAGCCGCGCGCACCGAGGTCACGGAGCGTCTCGTTTTCGAGGAGAGAGCTCTCACGGCCGAGCGAGCTCAGCATGCAGCGGAACAGGCTCGCATGCAAGAACGGCAAGCGCGTCTGGAGGCTGAGCTTGAAGTGCAGAGGCTCCGTAATCAGCTCCTTGAGGAGCGGCTCGCGCGAGGAACGAGTAACGGGCGCTGTGACGATCAGACAGAGGGAAGCACCAAGCAACGGCTCCCGGAGTTGGAGGGGTTGCACATACGCTCTAGTTCGTATCAAGTCGTGCCGAAAAATTCATCGCCCCCCACGTCGTCTGCGAGTACAGGCTCGAATCTGCCATCCGTCAGTACCACTACGCCGGAGAACCCGCCGCTCTCGGTAGACGAGTCCTTGCGGGATACGGACTCCACGCCTTCGGTTCGAGGAACGCAGCAGCCGACGGCGAGCTCAGCTATGGTATCCACGAGCTACGACTCCGCCGCGGATGCATTCTTGGCTAGACTGGTGGGGGTAGTTCAGCAAGCACCTCAGCGGCGCTCCAGAGTCACTTCAAGGAGGAAGCCAAGTGCGTCCTCAACTTCTCGGGCGTGGGTGATGACCTGACCATCCAACGTTGGGTCTGCAACGTAGATAAACACGCGAGATGCTCTCGCTGGGATGACTACAAATCGCTCTT
>JAPYYZ010005271.1:0-17765 GCA_030522705.1 Eretmocerus eremicus
GTCTACAAACTCCCCGAGCAGGTACGATTGCATCGGCGGTGCCCCGGAGCATACCCTGGCCGACGCTGCTCACAACCTCACACATCCGCTGCACCGCTTTAGCCAACACACCAAGCTCACTCATACGATCTGCTCCATGCGTGCATCCGACCGGACTCGGATTTTCCTTGCTTGTCTGCATCGCTCGCTCACTTCTCTGGCTCTCTCCCCTTTCTCTCACCCGAATTGCGTCGTTTCTCGGCCTTCTGTCGACGTCTTGCATTCCTCCTGTACGACGTCGAAATGATCCATGGAAATTCTCACAATCACGGAATATACAATTCACGAGGAGAGTGTCAGGCCTGCGGGTCATGGATTTGGCTGAAACTTTGGGAATCGTCTAGTTCTAGTGCCATCAAATGATATCTAAACGCCGCTCTCGCCAACGCTCAAGCGTTTTTCAGCTACAGCTCTTGACATTAGCATTGCAGGTATACCTAGAGTCATTACTTTTTAACGTGAACCTATATGAGCAATGCTTATGTAAAAGGCTGTAGCTCAAAAACGCTTAGCCGTTGGCACCTACGGTTTTGGACATCATCGTCTTCTGGTACCGAAACGAGACGATTCCCAGAGTTTCAGCCAAATCCATCACCCGCAGGCCTGACACTCTCCTAGTCGATCTAGTCCTGTCGTTCTGAATTGTCCCGGGTGGCCGTGTCTTGGGAAGTCGATAACAAGTTCTTCGGACTCACACCAGTACCCATCGATACCCAGAAGCCCTCATCTAGCAATGCCAAAACTTACGCATTCGGATTCGTGGATTCTTGCCGCATAACCCAAAGATCTCAGGGCATTTCGCATCGATCGGATTCGAAAAGCTCATATCAGACAGTATCTATGCCACACTTAGCCCACACCTCCATAGCCGGTGTAATCCATCGTGCGCCTGCGGGCGTCTAACTCTGGTATTATAACAAGCTCTGGCGTCTCTGCCGCTCTGGGGTGCCTCGATGCAGAGCTTGCGCTCGGTTCAGCGTGGGCAGAGGAGGAGGAAGGCCCAGGGGGGCTTAATCGCACATTTGTCACGGCTAGCTGGCATAATCGGAGTCTGGGACTTCCGCGAGGCTCAGGTGTGCTTTACGATCCGATGACTGCATACTTTCCTAAATCACAGAGCGCGGACGAATCAATACTCCAACTGGCTCGTAAATATTGCCGCTGTTCTTGCTACTCTGAATCGGGACTGTACTCCTGGATCGTGTTTAGTGCTTCCGTATGTGAGCTAATGGATATTTTGTATTCTTATTTTTGCAGAGGCGCAGCTGCCGGTGCTGGCGGAACCCATTCAGAACGTCACGGCCAGCGTGGGGAGGGACGCCCTACTCGCCTGCGTCGTCGACAACCTGCGCAATTACAAGGTAGTCCCTCAGCTCTGGCCCATCATTTATACACACGCCCACTCCCGACTCGCTCTGTTCTAACAGTTTCTGCCCTCGTTATCTTGCGCGTATCTCTTTTTAGCACCCATTTCTTTGCAAACTTGGAGACAAGCAACGTTTCGATACCATCGGCAAGAATCTCATTGGCTGAACGCGACTGTTGGGGTGGAATGTGTAGGGAGTAGTAGAACAGCGAGGGAGCGCAAATGCGGAAGCCTCTCTGTATCTGTTCTCTGCAAATGGAATGCTCTCCACTCCAATCTCTGTTGAGCAACGTGCGGAAAGCAACACTTATCTCCATAGCTGTATCTCACTCGAGCAGCCTGCGAATTAACTCGTTGAATCTGTCGTCGCAAATTGAGAGCTATGCGGGAATGTGAGATGGGAGGGTTTTGAGAGGGTTGAAATCTCGCCTCCAAATTGTGATAGAACATGAGGATTTCAGTGCATTCTTCATGACAAAACAATGAACAAATCGAGAATTGCACGATGTGATGCACAGATTGTGTACGCGCCAGTCTACGATTTACATACATGAAGGAGTAAACTGTCGTGTAGATACTGCAATACATTACTGTAATACGAGGAATGCCAAGTCCGAAGTAAAAACTCGGAGGGAGTGTATTTTGGACGATTCCGTTCCTTTTCAGGTGGTTGTGTGAATTCAGATTCTCAATCCGATCCAAGGAACCAATGTGTAGATTATTCCTCAAATAACTACATACTCTCAGATGAAAGCAGCCAAGTCTCTCCGCCCGTCCTGCAAAATTTATTAGAGCCTCAACCTCACTCGTCTCCCACGTGTACACAACGCAGAATCTCCTTCGAAGTTTGATATTTTTCCTGTCTCTACGGTTTGGAGAGGAGGGTGGAAAGCTTTCACTGAGATTTGTTCGAAAAGCCGAGTGTATCTAGAAGAATTCGCCAGCCGAGGCACGTACTGTGCTCGTTCCTCGATTCGAAGGGGAGATGAGAGGCCTCAACGCGGTGCGATCTCGAATTTGATGGAGGCCCCGGAGGGATAAGGGTGGGTCCTTTAGCCACACGAGGGCGGAGAGCACAAGATAATGAGACTGCGAGGAGGGAGTGCGGTGTAGTGCTATCTGGAAGATGAAGACATAAGATCGAATCTCGATTTGGATGTTTTACTTCATAGGTTGCGTGGGTTCGAGTCGATACGCAGACAATCCTGTCGATCCATCATAACGTGATTACGCAAAACCCTAGGGTGTATCTCTCCTACACCGATCATCGCACGTGGTACCTTCACATAAAGGATGTGCACGAGTCCGATCGAGGGTGGTACATGTGCCAGGTCAACACAGATCCGATGAGGAGCAGACAGGGATACCTCCAAGTCGTCGGTAAGTGTCTCGGATATTCTTCTGGCATATTTAGAACCATGGATGCTCATCGATAAGGGCACCTCGGGGGATATGAGAACCGAGAAGAATCGTGATAGTTGACCCAGAACGATTAGGCTACCTTCCGTTGTTGCCCAGAGCTTTATCTTATGATTCCTTGGTATTCCTTAAATTTGATTCTGATGTACCATTCACTGCGGTCTCGAATTCGTGCAGAATGCTCAACTTTGATTCGATTGGATTATCGAGATCACTCTGAGTACACTGGTGTACTATTTGTGTAAGATGAACCTCAAGGAACCTCAATGAACCATGCAAAGGTAGTCATCCTTGATCATTGACAGTTATAACTGAATGTGAATTTGAACCTCTATGCACCCCTAAAAAATATACTCGAAATAGTATATCTTCCCTCGGACGAAGTAGATCACCCGTTGATCACCATCTTTGTCACGATCTCAGTCAATAATGAATGGAGCTCAGAGAAGCTTGACCTATTCATTTCTTTAAAGGATACTTCTTTGTGTGCATTGGGAAAATTCTAATTAGAGATTGGTCATCGAAAATAAGCCGAGGATACAAAAAATGAAGATTCGAGAAAATTGCATGTTCTTCAGATCTAGCCACCAATTATTAGTAATAATTATCAAGAGGACTTTTGTAAAATTATGATCTTTGTGGGTCTATATATTCTTCAAAATTTGTCAGATCTTTATATTGAGGTTATCATAAATTCTCGAGAAGAATTGGATTTGAAAATATGTAACACCATCTGTCGAAGGTTTTTATGATGCTATCTCATTTCTTCATTCAGAATTTAATTTCTCAATTCCATCATGCATTGATGCTGTGTTGATTTTATGAACATCTCAGTGGATTATCTCTCTCCCCTATTGAGTCTCGACCATGATTCCTGATTCCAGTGCCACCATCTTTCGTCGCCAAGGACACCAGCACCGAAATGGTTATACGAGAGGCCTCGAACGTGACACTGACTTGCAAGGCTACTGGATATCCCGAGCCTTACGTCATGTGGCAGCGGGAGGACGGTCAGAATATCAACTATAATGGCCAGAGTGGTGAGATTATTTCTGTATGATTATCATCTCCAAAACCCATTGCATATGAACTAGTTAGATGTTTCACGTTCTAACGAGAGTCCAAAATTCCACCGAGTGGAAAGTAACAATCGATCGAGCTAATAAATTCCTCTTTTCTTTTCTTCACTGCAGTTTCTCTACGACTACACCTCTCTATTAGAATTTGATGCACACTCTCGAACACTCAAATACACAAACATACACTCTCGCTCTCCCTCTTCCACTTTCTCTCCGCATCCTCCATATGCATCGTTGCTGAATAGCGCATAAATTGCGCCATATTCATCCGCTGCACAAGTAGCACACGCGTTACCCCGAAAATTGTCACAATTCAAGAAGCGTGATATTTGATAGCGCCAATGAATCGATTATTTTGTCACTCTGGAATTCGGTGCGTATTGGCGAAACAGCCACCAACATCAATAATGAGCAAGTTGGCACTCGCGCAGAAACCCTCACCCCCCCCCCCCCATGCATGGATACGACGAGCGCCAATTCGCGAAACTCCAAATTTCACGGATGGCACACTCCATACATCGACTCCATCAGTAGCAACGACATTGCTGCGCGATCAATTATTAACGTGGCTTTCTCGCGCTCTGCTCGCGAACTCGAGGAATGGGGAGAGCAAGAGAGGTATGCGACGTGATTATCCGACCGCGAATGACACTCGAAACGTGAAACGAGGGAGGAGAGAGACAGAAACACGTGCGTAATTCGGCCTATAAAATTCAATACTTTGTTACTCGTGGATGTGCCTACAGTAGGGGCAACCCAATTTTCGTGTAGCGAGCTCGAAAGTATGAGAAATGCTCCATTAAAATGATGTGACGCCGAGGTAGCTTGCATACTGACTTGATGGACAGGTCGACGAGTCTCTCCGAATGTGTAAATTTCTCAGGTGATACGTAGAGTGCACCGTTTTTCATCTCGATCGATCCACTCCAGCCAGCTCGGGAGCGAAGTTTCCATTTATAGCCATACCATTCCTCCAGAAGTTGCTGATCATGCCTTACTCTACCTCGTGACCCTTGCAGTCAGTGATCCAGAGATGTTTCCCGCTCAGGGCAACCAACTCTTGCTCCAGACGGAGTCTCATTAGATGAAGTAAATTGATTCTGATACCGATCATTTGGAACTATTGGGAAGAGTTGGCTTTCATCTTGAAAAATCATCTGGCTAGTGATGAGTTGTTGCTCTCATATCTGTCAATTTTCTCTCTGGCTTCATTCCTCCACTCTAGCATACCAATATCGTAACATTTCTTGTTTTCATACCCCACCATGTTTCATTCTTCTGTGCAAATCAAATTGTTTGGACCAAAATGAAGTGTCACGGCAATCAATATGCCGCTGTCCAATAGAAACTCCAGGTTGATAGATTTGCTCGCTCGAATAAGATTGCGCTGGAGGGAGGCTACGCTGACACACGCATGACTATGAAGGAGTCTATTAGCCTGGAAACTCCAGCCCGATAAGAATCTCGATACGGAGAATCCTATTCGCCTCAGATTTGAATTGGTCTGCAATAGATATTGCAATGTATCATCAAATCATCACTACACCCATAAATGGTAATATGAGCTCGAATTTTTAGTAGCGGTCTAAAAGAATTGTCCCTGTCGGCCCTAGCGAGCTATATACACAGCAAATCTGCTGGGGACACAAGTCATTTCAACTGGTGTATCTTTCGAAGCTCCTCGTATTCCAGGTCGGATCGAAAGATTTTGATGGAAGATTGTTCGTGATAGATGAAATATATGGAAAAATGTTGAATCTACGCTTGATATCCTCCGTCCCCCTGACGAGCCAGATCTTGCAAGGAAAGGCAAAACGCACTAATACCAAGCGTAGAGTCAAAATTTTCCCATATCTTCCATCTATTATGGAAAGCCTTCCATCAAAATTCTTCGATCCGACCTCGAATACGAAAAACTTCGAAAGGTACACTAGTCGAAATGACTTGTGTCCTCAGCAGATTTGCTGTATATACATATGCTCGACAGGGATGAAAAGTTATACACAATCATATGGAATAAAAGATCAAATTCCCAAAGCATGAAAAAGGATAGAACACAGTGACAAAATCAAACCGCGAACTCGTTTTTGTTGTGAACATCCCATCAATCGGAGGGTTTCCGACCAAAGTGACATAACTCCACTTTCGCAAGTTTCAAGAAGGACGACTTGAAAGTTTTCTCAGTTCAGCTAAATCAGATCATGATATACCGACCTGAATGTTTTTTCATCATTAATTTATGGTGATGCCTCAACTAATGACTAGGTCGGGAATAGTTGTTCTATGATCCGCTTTGCTTATAAATTGATGAATTAAAAAAAGTGGACGTGCCTCTCTTTGGCCGGGAAGATTTTCTTACCTTTTTATCGGGTGAGTGACGTCTCGCGGGAAATTTCGTTGACAACAACGGAAAAGCAGTAGAACAGGAATTGGAAATTGCGTCCTGCTCACACTGTCAACTGTTACGTCTTTGACTTTTTTTGACGAGCTCTCGCTCATCCCGAACGACTTAATCTCTCATTTCTTAACATGTTCAATACAGAATAGGCAGTTTATGGATACTTTAGTAGCGTGGAGATATTACAGAGATAGAAGGCCGTCACTGATATACCTGATCAATCAAGGATAACCAACACCCTAAACCTCTTCGACGTATTTCACGTCGAACTAAGAGTAAAATAACGTCGAAGGTAGTCGTCCTAAAAACGCTCCGAGTTCGACGTGAAATCGCCCCGAACTCGACGTAAAATTACGTCGAAGCGTTCGACGTCCCAAGTTTACGTCGAGTTTCGACGTAACTGCGAGCGTATCACGTCGAAGCTTCGAGGCAACTTGTAAACATAATCCCCTAACCTGGCTTAGCCACCGCGCTCTCGGGGATAAGAGGCTTTGGAAAAATCTTAACTCGTAGATATTTAGGATCAAAGAACAGTCTGCCTCTTATCCCCCTCACCGCGGTGGCTAAGCCAGGTTAGGAGGTTATGTCTACAAGTTGCCTCGAAGCTTCGACGTGATACGCTCGCAGTTACGTCGAAGCTCGACGTAAACTTGGGACGTCGAAGGCTTCGACGTAATCTTACGTCGAGTTCGGGGCGATTTCACTCCGAAGAGCGATTACGTCGAAGCTTCGACGTGAGAAGAACGTCGAAAAGATGTAGAGTGAACAAATTAGGTTACTCTGCAAAAAGTGACCGCCTCGGAGTTGATCTTTGTATTCGTCCTACAAGTCCACATCTCATGAATTTTGGAATGAAGTGTACCTTTGAAGCTAACAAACTCATTGTCACTCCTAAGATATCTAATGCGTGTCAATGCATGAAATGGCACAGTTGATAATTTCGGAATTGATGATTGAGTGGACTTGACGTCACTTTGATCGATAAGAAAAGAGAGTTCTCTCACAGATGAGAAATGCACATGGCGCTGCTGTCGAATTGACAAGATTTTGGACCCTAGAAACTATTGATACATTCTCATACGTTTTCACACTGTTCCTAGGCACACGTGCAATAAACTCGATTTTCAAAAGAAAAAAAAAGTGGACTTACGTCACTTTGATCGGGAACCCTCCAATTGTAAATAACATCAATAAAGCTTTTGCATCGGTCACAATGATAGTGAGAAGTCTTCAATTGAGGATGGAAATCAGATTGCTCTCAATCCCACAAAGGATTAAGAACACTGTGAAAACCAAGCCAGACAGAGACTCACTTTCGTCGTACTTTTCCGGTACGCATTTATCGCGAGTGTCGAGGGGTACCTGTAGTTTCTCGACAATCCTCGATGTTCTCTCATTGCAATAGTTCTCTCCGTAATGCAGAGCCGAGATCAAAGGTGAGCATGCTTCCCTCTCCGAGAGGCATCCGCAGAAATGATATTATTTGTGCAGTTGAGTGAAATTGGGTAAAGCCATTTAGGGAGGCTTTCAGGAGCTCGGCGCATTTCCAATGGATGCGGCGCTTTCTGGAGCACTGAGGGGCAACTTTAACCTCATTACTTCCTCGCTGATAGCCTTCAGACACCTGAATCTCAGATTCGCACCAAGTAGCGCCTCTTATTTGTACGCTTCGTTTCCACTTCAGAGGGCTCAGACTTTGATTTTGCCACACCTTTTCATGCTCTTTCGATTTTCTAACATTTCAATGTTTTGTCGCCCTCTTGAACAGTATAATCCATTTGAGGGAGGAATTGAAAAACTAACCGTATGGTCCTTGGCATAGAAGAACGCGACAAAGAATTTGTGGTCGGAAAACAATTAGAATTTGATATAGGAGAATGATCGAAGTATCAACGGCAATGGTGAATTATCGACAAGCAGGTGACAATTGGTACGGTAATTACTAGTCTAAGATTCATAGAGCAGTACGATGATCCATCATGGCAATACCAATTCTCTGATTGATACTCTGATGATCTCTAATCTCTGAGGATAAGTCAATGAAGTTGGATGAGTTTTATAAATCGAAGAGCCATTGATGGTTTTATGGCAAAAAATGGCAACATCAATGTCTGGAATATATGTAAGGTCTATTTATAGGAGGGTCGAACCACTTTTTTTTGCTCCTTCGAATGAATAATAGAACAGAGCAGCATTGGGGGCCTCCACTCGATTTTGAGCATTGTGTAGATAATTTCACATTTCGGAATCGCGCACTGTGACAGGAGAACTAAGGAATCCGAAAGTAGAGCAGCAGAATCCGTGATGGCGTTCAACTCCTGTTTTTCGTGATTTCTCCACGTATACTTGGATCGCATGGTCTTCCGCTTCGCCTTGATTCAATGTTCGAGATAAATCATTCGATTGTTGGAGACTGAGCCATGGAGACTCATGTCACCTTTGAATGGAAATCGAATGGGTACAAATTTGTTTCGAGATTTGTACGCAGATTTGCACGCAGATTTGCATGCTGTTTCCAATTTTCGCTCAAGATCCTAACCCAATTGAGGTCGACGCATATTAAACGTAACAAAGTGAACATACATCACCTGGGGGATACGCTGCTTTACTCACTCTCGTGAATAATCTGCAACTGTCTTTGTTAAAATTGGATTACATGTACTTGAACTAGGTGATAACTTACTTCATGTACGGACATTTCAACGAATTTTCGAAGTCGGAAAAGTTCTTATAACAATCTATTCCCGTATCAGGATTCAGACAGAACTAGAAGAGACGGGGAATACTGCAGAGAGACAGGAAGAGAGGGAGAGAGAGTGAGAGAGAGAAAGAGCGATTGCAAACCAACAGCATAGCTCCGATTGGATGTAATCTGATGAAACAAGGAATGAACTCAGAGGAGCTCCAGGCGGAAAACCGAGAGCGACAGTTACCGCATTTCGCGCGTGTGCCAGTCCGCCTGGTTTCACCCGCGTCACTCCTGTTTACACAGCAGTGGCCACAACCTGACACTCCTCGCAACGGGTGCCCTCAGCTCTGCTTTCGTTTGAACTAAAATATAATCCCCTTGCCATCAAACTCTCGCGCCAACTGTATCAATGCTGAATGGAAAGTGTTTCATTGATTTCGAAATTCATTTGATGCTGATGGGAATCGATCGAATTACCTCTGACTCCACAATTTGAGTTCATTGAACATCTGTCCATATTCACTCCATAAGAATCAATTCTCATATCTTTTCAAAATTAATGCTGGTAATACCAAGCTAGAGATACATGAAACTGGTGCTCTGAGGTTCCGGTGGATTTCTATGATGTCCATCTATATTAACTGATATCAATGAGTAGGAACCCATCGAAATCATTTTGACTCTATTGCTTGTTGGTGATTAAATTACATGAAGTGAATTTATCGTTCATACGAGCTCACCTACCGCGCTCAGGCAGCGGCCACCACAGTTTGAACGAATTTTTCCAAACTATGGACCTCCGCGGTGCCACTTTTATCTATGGCCTCTACACCGGAGGATTTTTTGAAAAGGGATACAGATGAGAAAAAATGACTCGGGGAGATACACGAGCTCTCTCAATCAAGGAGGCATTTTCTCTCATCTGCATTGATTTTCTTTTTGGTAGTCAATTTTTGAAACCATGAACAATGTAAATTTATATTAACTGATATCAATGAGTAGGGATTCATCGAAATCATTTTGCCCTATTGCTCGTTGATGATTAAATTACATGAAGTGAATTTATCGTTCATACGAGCTCACCTACCGCGCTCAGACGGCGGCCACCACAGTTTGAATTAATTTTTCCAAACTATGGACCTCCGCGGTGCCGATGGTCCAATTGGCAGGGCGTCGGACTAGTAATCCGCAGATCCGAGTTCAAATCTCGATCAGGGGAGTCATTTTTTCTCATCTGTATCCCTTTTCAAAAAATCCTCTGATGTAGAGGCCATATATAAAAGTGGCACCACGGAGGTCCACAGTTTGGAAGAGTTGATTCAAATTGTGGTGGCCGCCGCCTGAGCGCGGTAGGTGAGCTCGTATGAACGATGAATTCATTTCATGCAATTTCTATGATGTCCATTGACTTCAAAACCGCCATAGACTTGAGAAATAGCAAAAAGGCGGTTGAGTTCCAGAGAAGTAGGTTTATTTCTTCAGCAACAAACCGTTCATGATTGAGTTTTTGCTAGTGCCGAGATATTGGAGTGAGATTTTTAGAGACTTAAGGGAGCTCATCGGACTCATCCTGTTCCTTGGAGCGGGCTCTCTCAGTAGCAATTAGACATAGACACTCATCATCGTGCTCTCAGTTTGAGAAGAATTTATTTTATTCTTCCGTCTGAAGTATCCACCCAGTTCCATTCGATTCTGGATAATTTATGATGAAGTTGATCTCATCCTTGATGTAAGAAAAAACTGAACAAGTATAATTTTTTCTGTTACAGTCAATGTTGTGAATGGTGAAGTACTGCACATAATGAAAATCAGTCGCTTACATATGGGTGCCTACCTCTGCATCGCTGCAAATGGTGTGCCGCCGAGGGTCAGCACGAGAGTTCTCGTCAGAGTTCAGTGTAAGTGTTACTCTTCATCAGTTTTCTATCATATCTGGAGAATCTTGGATGAGAATTCGATTCACATTCGATGACAAATGATTCGACAACACGCCTCAACATTGGTTTCCTTCCATTTAGCTGTTACATTTTACATAATAGTTATTCTCGTTGGTCGTACTGGTTTCCAGAATGACATTTTGAACAGGTAGTTTCTGAGATAACAGTCTTGATTTTGAGTCTTACTATCATTTTTTTACGATCAAAGGCAATCTTTCGGTTGTATTATTTCAAAATTATATCGATGGAACGCCCGAAATATTCAGAAAGATACAGGGAGATAATATGAGAGAAACATTGTTAAACCAACCTTAACATTGAAGAAAATCACTCTTATCGAATTCTCTCTATATTTTTGTTCCAGTTCCTCCAATGTTATCCATTCCAAATCAATTGGAAGCAGCCTACATTGGTCAAGATGTGACCTTAGCATGCCACACAGAGGCTTATCCAGACTCGATAAACTACTGGACAACTGAACGTGGGGACATGATTGTTTCCGGTGAGTTGTAATCAGTGCAAACCAACTATCATAAAAACACAACATATTAGAAATACTCTGATGTGAAAAATTGTTCTGGAACTGTGCATAAAGAGACAATCTTCGGAAATTCCGCATGAAATCATGATTTGGATGTGCGGATTTTGCCAGTCTCCTGTAACATAAAGAACTTAGGAATCGATCACAATTTGACAGCTTTGGATATACACTATCGAGTCAGTAACGGCAATAAGTTGCCTGGCGCGTACTCGCTAAATTTCATATCTAATAAGATGTGCAATTATTCAAGCGTAAGCCAAAGAGTTGATCTGAGAAGGACTACATAGAATATCGATGACCTTCTTGAATTGAGTTGTGCTCGGGTATTTATATGTGTTTAGACGTTCCATCGGTGTTAGTATTCTATCATGTAGTTATGGTTAAGGATTTGATTTCACTTGCCCAGGCAATTACCGTTCGGTTATAGGCGATAAGTATGAAGCTGTGACGACGAAAAATGGATATAACCAACACATGAGGCTGCACATAAGGAAGCTTGAACCAAAGGACTTCGGGTCTTACAAGTGCATGGCTCAAAATTCTCTTGGTACCACAGATGGAGTTATCAAGCTGGAAGGTAATAATAAGAGAGAATGAAATTCTTTGCAACTCGATCAATTTTCTCCGATTAGTACGGCAGTCATCTATCATCCTCACTCTCTAAATCCATTCAAGTGACTTCGAGTGAATTCCACTCGTTTTGAGAGGTTTTTCACTCATTTGAGTGGATACTGCACCACTTGAACGTCCAGTAATGCAGTATTCTTTCTAAATGAGTGACAAGTCCTTCGAACGCATTCAGATGAGATAATACTAAGAAACTCACAAACACGTGGCCAAATATTTCCGTTTATTCATCGGCAATGAACTATAGAGAAAGGCCATGATTAATCGCAGTTCTTCTGTGTATATCCGTGTAAAAAACTAGAGAAATCCGTAGAGAAATGTCTCAATACCCAACTGGATCTGGAACACTCACATCATGTGGAAGATCAAACATGGTCGTTATTAGGCGCGATATCTAAATGATCTCGAAACGTCACTTGGAACTATCTCTTCGACGGATCACTAGATGAAACAGGGAGTTCCTTAGATGGTATTGGGACAAAGCAGTGATTGAGTTTGTGTTGACGCATGATATAGCGACCTCTACTCGGGAACTCGATGTTGTTCAAGAATATTCCAGAGTTACTTTCCATTCATTCACGAATGATTTTGCGAGAACCGAACCCTGAAAACTGATAATTGTTGATAGTCGCAGAATGCAGAATCAGCCGATGGGATCAATATAACTTTACAATTAGTAAAGAGTGCTGTCTCTAAGGGAACAAATGCTATAATGTCCAGATCCGAGTTCAAGTAGTGACATATCTCTACGATGATATCGGGGACATCATACACTTATACGTTCACTGCGGGAATGAGGTTCAATGACTCCTCTTCAATACCAGAGGATAATTCACCTAGGGCTCTATCTCGCACCCTCATCCACCGAATCCCTCAAAATACAATATACCAGTTATCAATACTTAATACTCTAGTGAGTAGATTGAGTGCTAAGCCATTCGAAGACTAAGAGGGTATCACGATGAATTGGTCAGTTCCTAAAGACTCGATGTTCAATCGGGCCATGCAGCGCTGGAGAAAACTGGAATATTTTTTATTCTTCCGGGTACACCGAAACTGTTATTGTATTGATTACTCCTTTTCATTCCAAGGAATCCGCGATGCTTATAGTAATTGCAGTGTAATTGAGGATTTCTCAATCAAACCTCAAATCTTACCTAGCTCGGCCGATTTTTGATTCTTCAAGGTCGGTTGAGAAACATCCTTCTCATTTATCTCTATGATCGCAGAGCCATCATCATTTCCATCATTCCCTATTCATGTTGATTTGAATATAGCGAGGAGGGAAGTCACTTGATCCATTTTATTGTACTTCATAGAAATGCCAGCACCATCGACCACGACTCAAATACCAAATCACGGCACTCATCTGATCAAGAGGAACGGTACGTATCCATGTGCTCTTGTAACATCCAATGGGAACTCTGACAATTCCATGATTGAGTAGTTTTTGAGAGAAGTCTGACGTTCATTGACCATAATCCACTTCTCCTGAAACATCGTTCAAGAACTTACCCCGTAAATGTTCAAATATCAATGCGAAGAAGACCAATCTGTGGATGCAATAGTCAATCCAAATCGAGTCAGTCTTCCACCGATCTAATCATGGATATTACATCAAAAATATCCATTGAGACTCAACGTATGACAGCCATGCATTCGGCGATATCGACTTGTTGATTCGTACATCCACAGCATACTCATTCGACGGCATCCTGGCTGATTTATCTGACGAACTTATAACGTATCGCTCGATATCCTGCCAATTTACTGACCCACTCATGACTCGTAGTATTAAAAAGTTATCAATCTTCGACCAACTTGTACACCTGATGACACATCAACTGACCAAACTACTAATCTGAGAACCTATTCAGTGACAATATGACCGATTCGATGTTGAGTCCGGAGACATCAGGTCATCAGATTGTTCGATCAGGAAGTACATTACCGGATTGACAGCTTGCGATGTGTTGTCAGCTTTTATACCGATGACACGTCGCAAGTAGTTATAGGATTCAGACGCAGTAATCTCAAGAATCTGTAGGAATTTTTTAGGCCTTCAAATTATGATGCTTCTGCGGGGCTGGGCGACTCAATATTTTTATGTATTTTTTGTGCTCGCTTTTTAAACTTCGTATGAGATGATTTTCATCGAATGACTGATGGTTGCAGGCAAGCTTAAAGAGTCGCAACTTGATTCCATAGATTCACACATGAATTCGAAATGATATTTCAAAGTCAGAAGTCAATTCAGAATTGAAGTATTTGAATGAAGATCCTGTGATATGTTCACAGGGAAGAATGGAAGGAAACTGCACAAACGGCCAAATGATTATGAAGTCGAAGAATGGCGGAATTCAGGTGAATATATTCATTTTTCAAGCTTAAATCTGAACAAAGTGGCCCCCATCTCTTTTAAAATGCCATTGATAGAATGCAAAAGGAAGCGATCTATCATACTCACTGGATCCATGGAATGTGATTGACCGCAAGATTCAAGATTCCTCTCCTAACGCATTCAAAAATCTCAAGTTCCAATAATTCGAAAGTCTAGTCTGAAAAAGATGCTCAGAGTGAAACGTCTGTGGATTTCACCTTCGATTCTCTCCGTACTGTTAGATAGAGATGAAGAATATTTATACTAACAAGTCATGATTTTCAATGAAACGATGTTTCTGAATGATCTCATTTCGGAGTATCTTTTCGTACTTTCTGACGCAAATGCTGCACTAAGGAAGTGGAACATTCAGAACGTAGAGTGACGGAACCTCGGAATTTTCAACTGATTAATTAATGCTAAGTGGGCGGGAGGAATCGTTGCCACGCTTTACGTCGCTCAGCTCTTCAGCGTAATGCTAATGGCAATGCACGATGAGCGACACGATCTTAATCGACTCTATTCCAAATCTCGTATTGTGACTACTTGACATTATTCAGGGAATGAAACATCATCAGACTCTTCTCCCAGGGAATGAATGTCCATAAAAACCATGCACTTGAAAATTGATGTCAAGTTGGAATATGCAAGTACAAGTAGTTCCTCTCGACATGACAAATTGAAGACGTCTGTAATACATCCTCAAATATGAATGAGTATGAAGATGAATTCTCTGCCAATGAGTGAAATCTTCTACTCCCACTTTTCTACGATGAGCCGTTGTGCGCATTTTACAGATGGACTCACAGGCTCAGACTTACTATTCCTCGTAACTACACATCATTTTGGTTCATTCTTCGAACATCACAACATTGTTTGTGGAACATTGTCTAAAACTTGCACTACAAGTGTTGGAGATTCTCTCATCGTTATAATTCATTACTCAAGATGAAATCATCAACTCATTGCAATTCGATAGATCTCTCTCCATTTTTCAATCCAATACTTGACCAATCACAGCAGAGGATTGCCTACGAAATATCATTCAACATATAGCATAATAAGAACAATGCATCAGGAAAGTTGCTCCGATTAGAAGCCATAATATGAATAACTTTCACAGGAATGATTCGGGTAGACACGGATTCATGAAAAAGGACCCATCCAAAACCCCGAGACACAAATCCCTACACCAATTTTTGCGGACCAATAACCAAAAGACACTTGTGTATTTTCAGGGTCCGGCCAAGACAGCGAGGAAGACGAGCCTTCGACGTCATCCGCTTTAAGTTTGACTCCTCCGCGTAGCCAGCTCACGTTCTCGCTTATCCTGGCAACACTGATACGCTCCCTCCTTCCAGCAATCGGCAGGTGATCGACGATACTCGCCCCTAGGCGAATCTACTCTCCAGCAGCTACGGTTCCGCCATGACCATCTCGCCCCGAGCTTCGGCGACCGATGACCTCGAGTTGCGTCGTCGCCTCGAGATCAAGCTGTGCGTATCCGTATTGTATAATCTAGCATTGCGTACGTCATTGATTGCTAGCGTGTATACGCGTGGGTGTATGTGAGTCGCGTGATATTTGTACATGCAGGAAACATATTTGAATGTGTATAAATCGTGACGGATTTGAAGAACGATTTCGTGCGTCATCGAGGCTACACCGGATGATGGTGTCTTACTTTGGACGCTATTTAGTGCCATTTGGTGGTTGTGGGTGGAGGTGGATTGCTCGTTTGATGTTTACCGGGCATGTTTTTGAGGTTAGTGGTAGCTGATTGCTGAGATTGTACATTGAGGTCGAGCGAGGGTAAATAAAAAATCATGTCGGTTCATCAGTACCGGGGGTCGGGCGGGGTGGGGGGGGGGTGTGAATGATAATTCTTTCTGTACTCCTTCATTGTTTCTACAGGCTCCTATTACTTTCCTTCTGTGTGAAGACGGGATCCAATTCATATAATCGTCCCCCTCTTTCATAAGTAAATCTGAGATAGGCATGAGAACATCCACAAGCACTAGAATGAGTCTTCAGTCTCAAGGCCAACTATCCCCTGTCTTGCAGTCAGTGGTTTGTTATCCATTTTCATTCATAAGTCAAGAGCGTATCAGAATTGATGGGCTCGTTCCTTCTTCTTGAATCAACTCTTCTGCATCCAACCCAGAACCACCAAATGTGACTAGTTCCCCTACGAATTTTTCTGTCAGATGAGCGCTGTAAGATATTTGAGTGAAAGTTGATGCTCTTGTGGATTATTTTCTTACTACAACTGTAATTGTATATCATGAGAGTTTATCCAGATCGTGAGTGACGAAGAAGGTCCGACGGTCAGAAGTCACATGTAAATGAGAGAGAGTCGACATTGGCTTCCCAGAAACGTTCGTATCCTTTGACTGATCTTGAATCTTCGGGTTCATCATATCTTAGATTATTCCTCTAACTCATAATAAAGATGGATCTTCCCAGCACAAATACTTCATCTGAAACCTCCATATCTCGGAATTTTTGATGGGTTTTCGAAGTCTCTAGTCTTACTATAAGTTATGTGTCAATTTTCCATGTCCCGGTGAGGGTCAAATGGGAACAGCTTTTCTCGTATTTTCTTTGAGGGAACCCCCTGAATCGATATTCTCTTGATGAATTTGTTGAGTGTTTCTGAATGTCTCCTTGGGAATCGAGATATTTCGCATGATAGCAGTATAATGGAGTAGGGAGTTGAATTATGTTCTTGGATGATGTGATTGAGTAGATAAAAGAACTCTGATTGGTCCGAGGATTGACCCTTTTTCACGGACATCATGAAGAATCTTGATCTTTCGAGGGGCCCAACTGCTTCGGAAACACATTCATAAAAGGCAAACCTATTGATGTGGTAAAGTTTTTGTGGCCTAGAGAGTACTCTGGAGATGCTCGATTTGAACACGTCTTCAACAGATGGAATCTATACTTGATCTAAGATTGCCCATGAAGGAACCATTCTTGATTTTATTCCGAAAAGAAATTACATCAGAGCAACTAGCTGCTGGATCCAAGCTTGAGGTATGATTCACGTGGGCTATGTCAGGCAGAATCTATTCAATGATGATTGCTAATACCTATCATCGACCAGATTAGCAACTTGATTATTCGACACTCCCAATGAACCATAAGCGGAAGAACAGGCAAACTCATTCGTACACATTTCAACGATTTCCAAAACATCCTCTGTGGGCGATTCTTTTGATCTTTATGAGAATGTGGATTGCAAACTCTTTTCCAGATAAGTTTGTATATAACTCTCACCTTGTGGT
>JAPYYZ010005273.1:0-11060 GCA_030522705.1 Eretmocerus eremicus
TTGTATTTGGCAACATTCCTTGGCGAGACCATGTTACCCCCTACCGCATTCGCCTAGGGTGGCTCACGGTCAAAGCCCGAAGAGAGTATTTCTTGGCTGCTACTATGTTCCAAGTACTTAAAACACAACAGCCCACCTACCTTGCCCACCACGTGGTTGAAGTCTGCAATACAGGCCTCCACAGGTCAGCTCGGCTCCAAACTGGAGATCCTTTGATTAAAAAATGGCATACATCCTCTTATAGGAACTCATTTCATATATCTGCGTCTTACTTGTGGAACAGTCTTCCTCGCTCAATAACTTCTCTGCCAAGAGACTCAACATCTCTTCATACTTTTAAGAAGCATCTGTTTCATTACCTCTCTGGTTTGGAAGCTGATCCCGCGATTTGAATGTACTTGGGCGAGCTCCTCACGATTAAAAGTGAGGTTATGAACACGGCTGATTATAGTGAATACATCTATTTTCTGTGAATATTCCCCTACTGATCATGTTTTATAACGATGATATATTGTATAGAAGCACTAAACGCTTTATGAGTCATTTTATGTTACTTTATGTTATTTTTACCATTGTCTATGTCCTTAAGAATGTATATTGTTCTCAAGATCTTGCAACACCTTATGCAATTATGTTTTGAGCCCCTTGGGACCCATTGTCTCCGGGCTAATAAACACAATCGATCAATCAATCAATCAATCTCTCTTCCTCGCAGAGGAACCGCGCATTGCTACCAACGCCGGTCTTTCTACACTAGAGCCCGGGCAAATTCAAATGGAGCAGACAACAGTCGCAGCAACACCCTCATCGACATCGCAATCTCCAGACAGCTTAAAAGATAAGTGGGTTCTGATCACACAGAGCACTCTGAATCTTTTTTTTCAACGATTCAATATGCTCGAAAATCAGCTCGGCGATATTAAATCTCTCGTGAGCCAACGCGACGCTGTAAATATTCCTTCAGCTCCCACGCCTGCAGTGAGTGAGCTGAATGATCAATTGTCTGCGCGCATGTCATCTCTCGAGAAGCTCTTAGAGGGGCAGAGCTCTCAGTTGGAGGAGCTTTGTCAAAATCACCGGCTGCTTCTCGAACGAAATTCAAAATCAAAAGATCAAATCTCTGATCTCAATACACTCTTGTTGGGTGCTCAGAGTAATCTGCGCAATTCCCAGTCTATAAATCATACTCAATATGATGCTCGGCGTCCGCAACAATCGGGAATCCCCTATTCCACATCCAATCCAGATTCGCCCGGCCACTTGCGTGCTGGGGGGCGGGGCTTTGGCCTGAGTGATGACGGTTTTGAGTGCTGTCGTTTGATCATAAACGTTCGTGAGATGTAAATTGGTGCAAATACGTGATGAGATCATGCGCATAAAAATTGCACATGGTGAATTACCTGCTGCAGAGATTTTCCCTGAATTGGCTGATCGCTTACACGAAAAATTATTTCTGAATGAGTATCTACCACCCTTAACATACAAACTGCTAAGAAAAACTCGTGCTTTTGCCAAATCACGAAATTACGAGAGAGTTTGGGTGAGGAATGGTATGATTTATGCACGCAAAAATTCTTCATCAGAGCGTATTTCCATGACTTCTCCAGACGATCCATCCAAGTTGGCTTGACGATGTGCTTCATTGACCCTGTAACGCAATATTGAATGTATCTCATGCTAATGTCTATAGTCTTGTTAAATATCCTTATAATGTTGAAATCTCCTTAAACGATCATCCTAAGCATATATTCGCAGTAACTGAAAGTCGCTTGAAAAAGATTGACACTGACACAAGTGTCGA
The DNA here is from genome assembly GCA_030522705.1 of Eretmocerus eremicus. NCBI lineage: Eukaryota > Metazoa > Arthropoda > Insecta > Hymenoptera > Aphelinidae > Eretmocerus > Eretmocerus eremicus. The sequence goes on from JAPYYZ010005273.1 coordinate 1,802, forward strand.
CATTCCTGGTCACTTGATTGTACGTGATGACAGAATAAGTCGCCGTGGAGGCGGTGTTGCCATATATTTTTCAAGCTCGCTTAAATTCAAGGTCATTGCTCGCTCCGACTCTTCACGTGAGAATCATCCAGAGTACCTGATTACAGAAGTTTTGAATAACAATGGAACATTACTGTTCGCCGTTGTGTATAGACCTCCAAATGCTCTACTACCAACTGAATTTTTCAACTTAATTTCTTCCCTCTTACCCAAATATACCTCAATTATTACCACTGGAGACTTTGATTGTAACATGGCAACAGAGAATGCCGAATCTGATTTCATCCACAAAATTCTTAAAAAATTCTCACTGGAATCGGAAAGATCCGATCCATTTCATCATACGCTGAACGCAAATCGAGTAACGGCTGATACTTGGCTTGATCTCCTCATTGTGAGTTCTCTTGATCTAGTTGAGAGATACGAGAAATTTGAGGTTCCCTTCACGATTTGGCACGACAGAACTGATCTCAACTCCATCTTCACACGTGCTGAGAAAATTCCTAAAATAGTCTTGAAGGGCAATTTCAAGCACTTCAATCGAGATCTGCACCTTCGACATATAGTCAAAAACCTATCTGCAATCGATAAAATACCTCAAATTGATGATAAAGTCACAAAACTCAATGGAATCATTATGACTAGTCTCGACTCACTCGCTCCCCAGGTATCATGTACCATTAGTACTTCCTAAAAACCATGGATAACTCACAAAATCCAGCAGGCGATGAAAGAACGCGATCGTATTTACGAAAAAGCTTCTGGCTCAGGATCAGTTCGCCTCATGAATCTTCACCGGTCTCTCAGAGGCCAAGTTCAGAAAAGGATGCGTGCGGCAAAAAACGAGTATCATGCTGGTCAAATCTCTACGTCTCAGGGTCCGAATGAGTTCTGGGAATCTCTCAATGGGCTAGGAAGAGTCTCAGCAAGGAATCCCCCCCCCTTTCACCATCTTCAGTCCCAATCAAATCAATGCCCATTTCGCCTCCATCTCTAATCCTGATCCAGTTCAACTTCCACCATTAGCAATCCTGCCATTAGACTCATTCCCGGTCTCTTTCTCCTCAATTTCGCCCATTCATCCGGCAGAGATCTGCAGAATACTCACCTCCATGGAATCCAAATCTCACGGCATTGACAGAATCACCATCAAAATTTCATCCACGTCTTGCCCCAGCATCTTCGAACCCCTCACAAACATCGTCAACTCATCTATCACTCTCGCATCCTTTCCAGACCTGTGGAAACGCACCCTCATCACCCCTATTCCTAAATCCAACAACATCTCCGACCTTTCAGACCTACGCCCTATTGCAAGACTGTCCGAGTGCTCAAAAATACTGGAGAAAATAGTCGCTGACCAACTGAAAGAGTACCTCGAAATCAACAAACTTTTTTATCCGTACCAGGCCGGTTTCAGGCAGGGACACAGTACTCAGACAGCTCTACTTGGAGTCCTGGATGATGTTAGGAGCGCTATTGATCGATCCATGTATACTATTTTACTTTGTTCGATTATTCCAAGGCTTTTGACAAAATTCCCCATAACATTTTGATCCACAAACTACGAACTTTCCGCGTCGATGACCTTACGATTTAATGGTTGCTTTCCTACTTCGCAAACAGATGTCAAGCAGTCATTGATGAAGGGGAATCTATGTCTGATTGGTTAAACACCAACGCTTTCGTGCCCCACGGCTCTGTTTTAGGACCCCTCTCATTCTCTGTCTTCATCAATGACTTGCCCAGAGTACTGCAATATTCTCGACATATGATATACGCCGATGATACACAAATCTACAGGAGTTGTTCTCGACAAGACACTCACCAGGCCCTGAAACTTATTGAGAAAGACGCAAATGCGATCAACGCATGGGCTATTGCCAACGGCCTGTGCCTAAACCTTAAGAAAACTAAAGTAATGGTCCTTGGCAGCTTTAAAAATCTGCGTCTCCTAGAGCGTGATTCCCTAATACGCATAGAGAACGATGGCACACCTGTACATTTCGTATCTGAGGCCAAAAACCTAGGCACATGGATAACATCGAACCTTGATTGGGGTCAGTAGGTATCGCATATCTGCCAACGCGTGTTCGGGTTCTTACGCCAGTTACGACCTCATCAGCATGCTCTCTCATTCTTATTACGTAAGACCCTGGTTCAGTCGCTAGTTCTTCAACTCTCCAATCATGCCTGTCTCGTATATCACGGTCTGTCTGAGGAACAGAACACTCGCCTGCAACGCGCCCAGAACGCTTGCACACGTTTCGTATTTACTAATATCTCATGGCAAGATCGTGTCACTCCCTATCGGAACAGACTAGGGTGGCTATCTGTCAAAGCCCGGCGAGAATATCTCCTGGCTAGTTTATTGTTCCAAATTCTCAAGTACCGCACGCCATTATATGTAGCGAAGAATGTTACCGAAGTATGCAACACTACCTTGCACAGATCTGAGCGATTGCACACTGGCGACCTGGTAGTTCCCAAATGGCTCACTGTTTCTCATAAGAACTCATTTCATATCTCAGCTCCGTATTACTGGAACAAACTGCCCCGCTGCATCACTAGTTTTCCACGCACTCCTCCATTGAAATCTTTCAAAACGTGTATCCTTCGCCACATCCTCAGTAATTCTGTCTGAACCGATCCTGAGCCAATTTCTTTACGCTGAGTCCACTACGACTCGTTTGATCCTGTTCTTAGTGTAACTTACTATGTGTATGTTGAGGTCTATACTGGGTTTGTGTACCTCAATTTTCAAACTATGCACTTGCGACGCGTGTTCATACAATGTCTCTACGGTTCTGACTCCTTTTATCATGCTAGTGCACCAATGTATTGTATTCCAATCATATATGCATATTTTGCATTCTGTGTAGCTTATTTTTATATCTATATTTTCACTTATCTATATCGTGCTTTGAAATTTTCATATTCTAATATTTTCATATCTTTACTTGTATCAAAGCAATGTAATTTGTTATGTGCCCCGTGGGACCCACTGTCCCCAGGTAATAAATCATATCAATCGATCAATCTCTCTCCGAACTACGTTTCAATATCACTGGTGTCCCTTGTGAGACTCCTGTCCCTACGTAACAGCTGGAATACATCGCGGATATAAAGGGAGTTACTTGTCTTGTCCGCACAGGAGCTGCAGAGAGCGGGTTGCGAATCCATCAGGCATTCAGAACAGGGCTTCCTAGGGTGCTTCCGTCGATCGTAGATTCTGGACTTGGACTAATGGACCCTCATCTCCCAGGAATCATCAACATAGTACATAACACAGAACCTGTTTGGAGCTCATTCGTCAGGCAAATGAAGAGGCGGTCATGAAGGGAATATCCTCTGGTCAGGAGAAGAGAATGCTCGAGGGTACCGCCTGCTGGAGAAGATGAGCGTGGAACCTGCTCGTATGGTGTAGGATCTCGTGGGATCAGCGTGGGACAAAGTGGTATAGCGTGGGACCTGCGTTATATGAGCTGTGGGACCTCGTGGGATCGGCATGGGACGCAGAGGGATAGCGTGAGACCTGTGTCATGGGACCGCCTGGAACGCCATGGGATCTCGTGGGATCAGCGTAGCACGCAGCGATACAGCGTGGGACCTGCGTTATATGAGCCGTGGGACCTCGAGAGACCTCGTGGGACCTTGTGGGATCAGAGTGGAACGGAGAGGGATAGCATGGGGCCTGTGTTATATGAGCCGTGAGGTCTCGTGGGACCACGTGAGACGCCATGGGACCCCGTGGGATCAGCGTGCGATGCAGTGGTATAGCGTGAGACCTGCGTCATTTGAGCCATGGGACCACGTAGGATCGGCATAGGACGCAGAGGGATAGCGTGGGACCTGCGTCATGTGACCTGTGGGACCTCGTGAGACCGTGTGAGACGCCGTGAAACCGCGTGGGATCAGCGTGTGACACAGTGGTATAGCGTGGGACCTGCATTGTATGAGCCGTGGGACCTTCTGGGACCTCGTGGGACTCCGTGAGATCAGCGTGGAATGCAGAGGGATAGCGTGGAACCTGTGTTATCGAAACCGTCGGTCCCATGCTATTGCCACTGCGTCCCACGCGGATCCCAAGCAGTCCAACGAGGTCCAAGGGCTCATATAACGCAGGTCCCACGATATACCGCTGCGGCCCACGCTAATCCCTCGAGATCCCATGGCGTCTCACGCAGTCCCACGAGTCCTCACGACGTCTCACGGGTTATATGACACAGGTTACACGTTATACCACTGCGTCTCACGCTGACCCCACAAGGTCCCAGCGCGTCTCACGCGGTCCCGCAAGGTCCCACGGGTCATAGGACATAGGTCTCACGCTATCCCTCTGCGTCCCATGCTGATCCCACGAGGTTCTACGAGGTTTCACAGAGTCCCACAGCTCATATAACGCAGGTCCCACGCTGTACCATTCCGTCCCACGCTGATCCCACGAGGTCCCATGTTGTCCCACGCGGTCCCGCGAGGTCCCACGAGGTCCCATGGCTGATACAACGCAAGTCCCATGCTATACCACTGCGTCCCACGCTGACCCCACGAGGCCCCATGGCGCACAGTGGGAGATTTGCATTTTTTGTGTCAAAAGTTAGCAACTACAGTTCTATACGTGCTTCCGACATGATTTAAAATGGATATGACAGCTCAAATCTTGCAGAATATGGGATAACCCATGCGATTTCCGGAAACTACTCCCCATTGTCGAGAAAAATGGATGAAATCTGGAAAACGGAAGTGATATACATTCTATCACGAGATACGGGAAGTTGATGACTCTGAGTCATCTCTGATTCATTCAAATGATCATTGAATAGGAGTTATAATACCAACGTGATATCTTCATTGGCTTTTGACGCTTTTCCGGTCCGGAAAAGTATCGGAAAACTCGGAAAACCTCCCTAGTGGGTAATTTGAAGAATTTTCGAGTTCCATCCTGAAACGAGTCTTACTGACCAACTGATCGTGAGTCATCAATCAATCATCCAACCCCCCCCGTCCCCATCTCTCTCCTCCCCCCTCAAATACTCGCTCGATTTCCGTGATTAAACATGCCATAGATCGATGGGGGATGGTCCAATGTTCCAACTAATCGATTCGGAGAATTGGACCATTCTTTGTCAACTCCAGGAGTGCAAAACTGATGCTCGGACACTTTGGTGAGCATTTTAGAGATTTCTGATACATTCACCGGCTGTAGAAGAATGCGTCAACAGTCGGAAGAATTTGAAAGTGGAGTTCCTGAGAAATTGAGGTTTTTGTTCGAAAATACGTAGCATCTGCTGATGATTTGCTAGAATTGTCTCGATTCCCGTTTCCTCCTTTGCTTAACCACCCTCGACTTCCTCACCCCTCCCTCTCAGAAATCTTCATGTATCAGCCGGATTGGGTCATGGTATATGTATGAGTCAAGAAAACCTTACAGCTTCTCGAAAACTAAATCTTCAGCCTTTTCATTTGAATATTTGAAGTTATATCTCAAGCACTCATAATTCAGACTCTTGCGACTTAGGCCATGATGGTGGTGAGGGAAGGCCTCCGCAGATTTTTTGAATGTGCTGGATATTCAATACCGTTCCTTTTTCATTATAAGAGTGAGTCGGAAAACCAAGTAGAATTATCATAAGTGATAAGTTGTTGTATTGAGGAAACACGTAAGAATCATAGGCTAGGGCTATTTAGATCAACCAAGAATTCACTCTGTGACCAGTGAATGAAATGGTGGGGAAATGGAATCTATTATTCCAAGACCGAAAATCTTGACTTGAGGAGAAGTTTCGGATTCATGGTATCACATCATTCTCGAACTTTACGAATTTCTCTCAGGTAAGTGCTCAGAAATGCATGTATTTCCTGGATCTGATGCATGTAGGAAATTTGGGATATATCCTTATTTTACGGGAGACAATGAATGCGGTCGTTAAATAATCAATCTATCATATCCAAGTTACACGTATCTACGTGGGTTTTTGGGAAGGATAGGGGAGAGGGAGGAGAGGGGTTGCAAGTGCAAGAGAATAGGGACATTGGGTCACTTCGGCCGAGCATCAGCAGATTTTTGCTATTTCCAAACAAAAATCTTAACTTCAGCCAGAACTTACCATCAGGTTTTTCCACTTCTCAACTCACCTCCTGTCAGGAAAATGCTTCAGGTATCTCTAAAATGTACACTCAATTGTCCGGAGAACAGTTTTGCATCCCTGCAGTGAACGAGAAATGGTTCAATACACCGAATCGATGAATTGGAACATTAAACCATCGATCCATGGCATGTTCAGTCACGGGAATGGAGCGAGTATTTGAAGGGGGAGAAGATTGATTGATTGATCCACATATTTATTGAGACTTCGTGGTATAACCATGTTAAGCCCTGATGGGCGATACTTAGATCTATTGTCAGATACATAAATGGGGGAGAGATGGGGGCGGGGAAGGGTGGGTTGGGTAATTGATTGATCACTCACGATCAGTTGGCCAGTAAGACTTGTTCCAGGATGGAACTCAAAATCTTTCAAATTGTTCACTAGGGAGGTTTTCTGAGTTTTCCGATACTTTTACGGACAGGGAAAGCGTCGAAAGCCATTGGAAGTATCACGTTGGTATGAGAACTTCTATTCAATGATCATTCAAATGGATCAGAGATGACTCAGAATCACCAACTACCCGTCTCTCGTGGTGGAATGTATATAACACCCGTTGTCCAGATTTCATCCATTTTCCTCGACAATGAGGAGTAGTTTTCGGAAACCGCATGGATTCTCCCATATTTTGCAAGACTAGAGCTGTCATATCCATTTTGAATCATGTCGATAGCACGTCTAGAACTGTGGTTGCTGACTTCTGACACAAAAGAAATGCAAATCTCCCACTGTGTGGCGTCTCACGCGGTCCCACGAGGTTCCACGAGGTCCCACGGCTCTTATAACGCAGGTTCCATGTTATATGACCGCGACCCACGCTAACCCTTCGAGGTCCCACGAGGTCCCACGACTTCCCACAGCTCATATAACGTTGGTCCCTCGCTACAGCACTGCGTCCCACGCTGATCCCACGAAGCCCCATGGCGTCTCACGCGGTCCCATCATGTTTCACAAGGTCTCACGAGTCCTATAATACAGGTCTCACGCCATCCCTCTGCATCCCACGCTGATCCCACGAAGCCCCACGGCGTCTCACGCGTCCCATGAAGTTCCACGAGGTCCCACAGGTCATATAACACATGTTCCACGCCATCCCCCTGCGTCGCACGCTGACCCCTTGAGATCCCACGAGGTCCCACGAGGTCCCACGAGGTCCCTTGGCTCACGTAACGCAGGTCCTACGCTGTACCACTGTGTCCCACGCTGATCCCACAAGGTCCTACACTATCCAAGCAGGTCCCACGTGGATTCCACGCTCATCTTCCCCAGCTGGGCCGTCGCGCTGGATCCGACTTGTCCCAGTCTCAAGTATTCAGCACGGCAAGGTCTCGCATTGAGAGGACACGAAGATAATAATTTAAATTTGGACCAAATTTTTATCTTGCAAATGGAAGAGATACCGAAACTGAAAATCTGGTTGGAGCGAGAAGGCGCGAGATAGGTGTCTAGTTCTATCGTAGATGAAATTGTCAGTATGTTTGTTTCTAAAGTACGGGAACTTGTTATCACAGGAGTCATATATATGTCATCGTAGGTCTATCATCTCTATGTATGAGCTCAGTGTATGGAAAACTCGCTATCAGAGAGCAATTCATCGGTTTCTCCCGGAACATCTGACACAAAATCTAATACATTACTCGAACTTTCTCTCCAAATTCTCATAATGTTGGGATTCAGTATCCTAGAGCTTAGAGGCCAGTGTTATGATGATGTAGTGGAGCTATCCCAGTCCGAGCACAGCCGGTCCGAGCACAGCCGATCCTGGCACACAAGATAGCGGACACTCCGATAACCCAAGTTCTGCTCTTTTATCCCATAACCCATAACCCAAGTTCACTCCTCCAACCCATAACCCAAGTTCACCCCTCCAACCCATCCCATAACCCATAACCCAAGTTCACTCCTCCAACCCATAACCCAAGTTCACCCCTCCAACCCATAACCCAAGTTTTGCTCTTTTATCCCATCACCCATAACCCAAGTTCAGTCCTCCAACCCATAACCCAAGTTTTGCTCCCATAACCCATAACACAAGTTTTGCTCCCATAACCCATAACCCAAGTACAGTCCTCCAACCCATAACCCAAGTTTTGCTCTTTTATCCCTTAACCCATAACCCAAGTACAGTCCTCCAACCCATAACCCAAGTTTTGCTCTTTTATCCTATAACCCATAACCCAAGTACAGTCCTCCAACCCATAACCCAAGTTTTGCTCTTTTATCCCATATCCCATAACCCAGGACCCAAGTTTTGATCTTCCCACCCAACAGGACGCATCCCTCACCCCAATCAGCGCCTCTCGCTGTTTTACCGACGGACGGTAAGCAAGATTCCTACAATACCATCAGATGGTAACGTAGATCCCCACCTTGCCGGCTCGAGTGTGTCACTTACCGACTGTCGGTGAGGATGTTCCCTACCTTACCGACCCGGCCAATCATCCTGGCATTGCAAGATCCTATGGATGCGTGGGACCTGCCTTACCCTCAGTTCTATTGGAGTCCATTATCATCACACGGACACATGTTGGAACACATCTGCCAGATATGCGTAGAATGTTCTGCATACAGTTTCAATGACGTCACACACCCGGCTCTTGGATGCGTGTAGAGCGTTCCAAAAGTTTCTCGAAGCTTCTATTGCGTCATCATTCCAAGCGGTCGTGTCCAATAGGAACGCGTAATTGCGTCACACGCCCAACCGCCAGATGTGCGTAGGACCTTATGCAGGCAGCTTCAGGTTCATTCTGGTAGCAGTGTCTCGACATGTCGGGAACGTTCTCGAAGAGAACTTTTTCGAAGCTTCTATCGCGTCATTATTTCAAGCGATCGAGTCCAATAGAAACGCGTAATTGCATCACACGCCCGAGCGCCAGATGTGCGTAGGACCTTATGCAGGCAGTTTCAGGTTCGTTCTGGTAGCAGTGTCTCGACTTGTCGGGAACGTTCTCGAAGCTTCTATTGCGCCATCATTTCAAGCGGTCGAGTCCAATAGAAACGCGTAATTGCGTCAGACGCCCGACCGCCAGATGTGCGTAGGACCTTATGCAGGCAGTTTCAGGTTCGTTCTGGTA
>JAPYYZ010005275.1:0-19761 GCA_030522705.1 Eretmocerus eremicus
ACTCATGATGAATCTATGCCTCAATCAAGTGTAAGGCTGAGCAAGGAGCCACAGAAAATCTCTGAAATATATACAGGGGCGGGATAACTTCCAATCTCAACAATTTTTCTCGCAACAAACATCATCGACGTCTCAGCTTAGCGAGTATTGCGTACAATGGCCACTTTTCGAGAGCCAAGCTATTCCGATCAAGGCTGTCGACTACGTATGCACTCGCAGCACGTTCCATGTATCAAAGACGTTGCTTCTCTTTCCCCCCGCGCAATTTTTTCATTCTCCTCCGAGCTTCCGCCAGCTATACAACATCACATCTCAGACAACGCAAGAGCTGTGCTATCGAGTAAACGAGCAAGATGAGCGTTGGCGGTAAAAAAAGCGGGGGAGGGGCCGAGCGAAAAGAGAGAGGTTTGGCTCTGCCTTTCGAGCAGGGCTGCTTCTTTTCTATTCGTAGGCGAGAAGCGGCTAATCCTATTCGCCCAAGAGCCGCGAACCTGGGCGGCAGAGTTCGTTGACCTCTTCTTTGCTTTTGGTGCGCCCGCTGCTTCTTTCCTCTCTAAACTCCGCCATTGACGCGTTTGCTGGCTTCCTTCACTGATTCTCAACTAGTCTGATCACTTTTCAAGAGTCGCTTATGCTTGTGGTTGAGCTCCTCATAATTATTGGTGGGCCCGACAAAATTCACCATGTTGATCTAGGATTATTCGATTTTTATGCAAATGGTGCGCATTATTCTGGGAAGGTTCGAGGTTGAAGCTTGAATTAGATTGCTTCGATTCTACATCAATTGCATCAATAATTTTAAATCTGTATAGACCAAGTAATCTTTTCTTAGGTTGTGCATACCATCACGATCCGATACATACAGAATATAATTTCTACTGATGATTACAGTTGCTCAATGATCGTTATTTCTAACTTCACAAAGATGTCTTCTATTCAGAGTGAATAATTTGTTTTATGAGCCATTCATAACTATCTTATAGTGCAGTCGAGACATGAATCTCTTTGATCAATTACATATGAGGTATTAGATGAACAGACTGAGCATCCGAAGTGCTAACAAAATTTGTCTCTCCAAATCAGGTTTCAGATCGAAGTATCAAGAAAGTTAATACAAATAAGACTATTCCAAAGGAGTGGATATCAAAATGAATTGAATCGACCAAATTGGTAGATTAACGTAATCTTTCGAGCCTTACCGCCAATCTGGATTCAAATTATTTCTTTGTCCACGAATTGGATATGATGACTATCTATATTAGTTTACCAACTTGATAATCAAGTAACAAAATTTTTCAATTTCTTGTCCCAATATATATTGATGACTTACCAGGAAGGACCATGACCTCTGGATCACGGACTTGGCCGTTTTGGAAATTGTCGTCTTTTTTAGCACCAAAACACGATATCTAAGGCCGCAGAGTCTAACTCTCAAGCGTTCTTAGACACGCCTTATAATGTTGATATATTGCAAGTATATCTATACAGATACAGCTTTTTAACATGGGTCCATGTGGGCAGTACTAATATTCTGGCCTATATCTCAAAAATGATTGGGCGTTGGACTCTGCAACTTCGGAGGTCATCTTTTGACGCGGGAAGAAAGTTATTCCCAGAGTTTCAGCCAAATCGGCAAATCCCAAGGTCTTATGGGCTTTTCTAGTGAGAAAAAAATGATGCTGAATTGTGGAAAAAATATGACACGGAGTCAACTCAACGAAATTTTTCTATGATTCCGTTCATTGAATTGAAAGTTTGAAAATAAAACTCTCGCATACTCTATTGATGATTTAGACATGTACCATCTGTATAATAAGTTCATTGAGAAACAGAATTTTGGTATCAGTACTTGGGGATGAGTAAATACTGTGATCAAGTATTCATAGGATTCAATCGCGTCACCGACACAAATGACGAAATAAAATGTCTTGTAAAACTCGACAAAGAGGAGAGACAATTACCTCAGAGGAGCTGATTTTGCACATCAGAACCAAGTGACAGTCGAGCTCGCTTTTCAGCAGTTGACAAAGATCGCGCGTTCATTCAGCTGAGCCGCAAGCTCCCGCCGAAACCGGCCAATGAACGCAAAACGCAAGCTCGAGTCACGAGCGAGCTCGAAAGACGCATCGGCTTCCGCTTGCGAGCGCATACGTCTTCCTGCTCTATACCGCTGCGCGGTGTCCGTCCGCGAAACGGCAGCTGAACCGGCACGAGAAAAGCTCGCGGTGCGGCAGCGCGCTTCGCTTATGCATTGGCAAACTCGGCCCGCCAATTTTAGACGCTTTTCTCGTTCGTTAGCTTTTTATTTGTCCGGCTGCGAGAGTTGCGGGCCAGCAGCTCCGCTGTTTTATTTCTCCGAGCTCCCCCTCTTCGCTCTCCTTCCTCACAGACGCGAGTCTACGCGAGCGTACGTATTTTTAGGCGCGTTCTAGAAAACCGCCGCCTTCCTCAGAGGCTCTCGTATACTTCAAACAGCGCGGGCTCCCTCTCGACTCCCCTCTTACTCGCAAAAGCTCCGCCTAGAGACTAGAGCCGAGGCTGCGCCGCTCTCTTACCAGTCTTTTTCCGGGTTCGGCCAAAAAGTATGGCGGCAAGTCGCGCCCGAGCCAAGCGGCGCGGCGGAGCTTTTGCTGAGCTTTTTGCCACATTCTCCCCGCTCGACAGAGCCCGTCTCCGGCGCGGGATCGCGCTTGCTCGTATTTTGCACTGGCCGCTTCTATTTTTCTCGCCACCACGGGTGACGCGACTCGACACGTCGCAGCGCCAGTTATATTGCCTCTACAGCGTAGCGCTGCAAGTTTGAAAAGTGTGAGCTTACGATTCATAGCATTCGACAATCTCGACTCGATTTTCCCTAGCGGAGGTTGCTTGCATTCAGTATAGATTCGACTCTGTAAAGACGGTTTGTTCCTCACCCGTACAGAATGATATGCTCTTCCGAATACGAAAGTCAACATTTCAACTTCGCGAGAGTTCAAGTTATAAATAAAAACGAATCGAAATTTTAGACGAATTCCCGTTCTTGACATTAATCTTGAACAGTCAAGGATAAGCCAGCGCAATGGTTTGACATAAATCATCCGTTCTTTTTGACTTGCAATAAAAAGATGCTGACACTACGTGAGCTGTTTTTTCAAATTCATGTGGGCTGGATTTTGAACAAAAGCACCGAATCTCTTCCAATCTCTTATATCATATCGTCTTACTCACACTGAGGCGTTACGTGAGTGATTTTGTCGGTGGTTACCGCTGTGCAGAGAACAAAATATTGCTATTGAAACGAAAAACTTCGGCTCGTGACATGGAATAGCGCAACGTCTAGATTTCAACGAGTTTCGATTTATGTTTTCAACAATATGTAACTTATGTAAGATCTTAGAATAGTCTTCTCATTTGAAAAATTCTGCATATTCCAAGGCAAATACGTACGCGAACAGTTGCGCAAGGGAATTCAAAGAATCAAAAATAATTTATTCCCTACTCCGGCAATCAATTGCAGGATGATCACGAACCATAAATGATCAATAGGATTGTTTATATAATCGATCGATCTAGTTCAATTTTCTTCATCGAATGATTAGGTACATACTCTTAAAGTCAGGTTGAGATTGCTGCACGCAGAGAAGCTGCGGCGTGAATGCTTCAGGTCCGGGATGATGGCTGCACACGGCTCTCACTTCACAAACCATTAGGAAGGTAGGTGGATATTGTATTTGAATCAGCGACTGTCGTCCTTCGTTTTCACCATCACTCATAAAATCGATGATCAAACATGTACTTATCCATTACCGACGTGATGTATGAGAAATTTCGAAAACCGAGCATATGTTCCAAAACAACGAGAAGGTTCACGATAATTATTATTCAAAAGCGATGCTGTCAAATATATTGAACAAAATAGTGAGTGGTCGAAACATTTCGCCGAATCTAGATATTCTACACAAGATTGATGTCCTGTTCTAATACATCTAAGTAGCTGGTGACGCTACCTCGACTTGTCTTGGAGTGAACTATACTTATCAGTATTTCCAAACATTTCTCGAAAAGTATTAGAAAGAAATCACGATGTGTGACTTGTCTTGGTCACGTAACGTTCTTCAAAATAACTTTACATATCTTTATATGACATCGCACGTAGGAAAGTGGGAGGGAGTTATGTAAGGGTCAGAATTGATATAAGTATTCGAGAGGAAATGAGTTACTAAACCACGTTGAGAACCAGAGTGCTATCGACCGCTTGCTCAGAAAACCATCGGTCGTAAGAATTTTGCTCAGTATTATATTTATTACAGGGTTATTATATCTCAGGGAGCCTGGGGAACTTCAGCATATTTCAATGGTCATCAACGCCCTTCATTTCATTCTGAACCTTGTTCCGAGTTTTCAAAATTGAAGTCAAGTACGTCCTAACTTGATCGACTAGATCTACGAAAGAGAAATGTTTGACATGTCTGTAAGGGATCGTTCCGTGAAACGGTTGATGTGTCGTGAGTCTAGCCTCTATGCGAGTTTCTTGAACCCCTTCAAATGCCACAAAATGAAGGCATTTAAGTTCCAAAAAAGCTATATGATATTTCATTATCGCGATTTGAGGTTGAATTATGGGTACCTCACAAAGCTCAAGGATATCGTGAATATTTGCCGAGTCTGCGGATGGTATTTCTCTCGTGAGATCGCTATTACTTAGCTCCCAGATGTCTGCATTCAACCTACTTGACATCTTCGCGCATTGATCCACATACGTAGATGTGTGTTTGGATGATGACGGTGGATTCAATTCTCGAAATATCGAAAAAAATTCTTGTGGGGTTATCTTTTTGTGCCAAAATTCAAGGATTTATTCGCGCTTCTTTATTGGTAAACTTATTTTTACTAGCCTTACCATGCGAATCAATCGTATCGGAAAATTCAGTTTTTCAAAAAAGCCAAACTTCGATCTCAATAGTTCAGTATACGATCTAAAAATCGAGGGAAAGGGTCAAAATATACTTCTCGGAGATACGAAACTATTGACACAAAAACCAATGCATAACGTTGGGGTATACGAAATTGCGATCCTTGTAAAGACTGTCTGCATACGTGTACACCGTGCTCAAGTTCCTCTGGTAGAAAATTAACAGCGAGTTTTCGATGAAACTCTGTACACTTGCTCATTTTGACAAGAAGAAGTCATTTGCCAATTTTCGTGAAGCTACGTACCTCGCACGAAAATTATCAGTGTGCCTATTTCGGCCACTTTAACGTGTAGGCTTATGGAGAAAACTCGATTTTTCTGAAATTAACAGGGTTGTAACAGCGGGTTTTTCATAGAACTTTTCTCGTAGCCTCATCAATACCTAGAAAACACTGAGCAGTTTCTTCAGAGGGCCCGGGTAACTGCTTCCTACTAAAAAAAATTAATTTCGCCAGAAAATCATAAGTCACAAATAAGACAAAAATTCGGATTTCGATGACCCTGACCTCCTGAACAACAATTTTTGGAGATGTAAGAATTCACCGTGGTCTTCTTAAAGACTTAATTAGGTTCACGCGGTAAGAGAGCGACAGATAGCAGAGCGCAGGAGAGACAGACGCCAAAAAGTATTTTGCTCTCACAACCATAAACTTCAAGGGTAATTGATTTTTCAAATTTTCGCTCCGTTCATTTATTGAATCGATTATTGTAAAATGAGATATCTCCGAAACCAGATTCACGATCTTCGCGCAACAATCCCTTTCACAGGGATTTTCCTCTTATAATGACCTATCACTACGAATTATTTCAGATTTTTCTATTGTTCTGTTTTCGTGATATTTAAGGCGAAGACTGAAATCCTCATCTTTCCCGTGTTAATTGTCAAAACTTGTAGGCTTAATAACTCGGAATCTGGGTTCGAGACCCTCCTGAAATTTTCATATGTTCTTCAAACCCATAAAATCTTCCAGTATGCAAAATTTCGACGATTTCTATTGTTAGGAACAATACCGACTAAACCACCATAAACCAATTACGGAGTTTCGTCGAGTTTGGAGATGTCATCGAGAATCATCTTCTTATACCACAGGAACCTCCGGACTCGAAAGTATGGCGAGCCAGTCTCTCCTGAATGCATGGAAAGTTTCCACGCAAGGCCGTAAAGAGTTCTATTCGACGTATTTCTTGTTACCATGACCATATCAAATTTTATTAGGATTAAGGCTCTTCGTAAATTATCTTCCAAATGTATTGAAATTTTTGTTCAGTTACGAAACGGTGACGATGGAGAATATTGTTACAATGAAGATGTTATGGTATTAGACCGTGCAGTAAATATCTCTAATAATGGCAGTGAATAGCTTCTATGATTTCATTCTACGTCATCACGGTATCCACATACGTGGACATGGTCAAGAGAACGATATAATGATGAATTTTCCTGGCGTCTAATAGCTCAGAGTACTTTTTACATCACACTTATTAATGGAATTTACCGGAACAGAATTTTTCCAACAATCGGAAATTGGTGCGTGCGCGAAGAGGTTAACTGATTTTGCAGCTCCTTTACGCAATTTTAGATTATTTGGGTTTCCTGCGTTGACATGCTGAGATCGATGTAAGGAAACTACTTGTGGAACTGAATGGTTCATTCAACTGATTTGAGGAATGAAATTGGGACATTGCTAGGGCGTTGCATGGAAACTAAATTCTGCTTACTTGTCGAAGATAAGGCTCACCCACTCTGACTCTGTATAGCTCATCGAAGTGCTAGCTTCTTCAAAGTTGAACAATCAAAATTACACCCAAGACATGTAAATGGGATGGATTGCATCGAGCAGTCAACATGATTCGCTCTCTGAGTTGAAAGCTTGAAGGTTTTGCAGAGCGCAAATTCGATCATCGTCACATTTATAGAATTTCATAGTGATTCCAAATTATTTATAGCTTTCCAGTAATCTTTAGTGGAGTCAATGTGTCTCTATTCAGGTTTCTACCCCAGCCAGCCTTGCATTCTTTGACTCAAGAATATTCATAGCAAATATTTTTCGGGGTGAAAGTTTCCGCGTTGAGGTCTTTCATTTTTCCAATCCTCAAGAAGTTTTTTTTCAGAGTGTTCGATGTGGAAGGATCGATAGGTATATAGAGTGCAGTCTCCTTTCATTCGAGACGAATCAGCATTATGAGGTCTATTGGTCTTATCTACTTAGGCGTGGTATCATGTAAGTATGACGATAGCAGTGGAATGGAATTTGGTATTTCAGAGTGAAATCTAAAGTATCGTATCTTCGCATACTAACTGTGCAGAAGCTTGGCTATTAAAATAGAATTCCATGATATTTGATTAAATTCACCCATGTGTACTGTTATTAGCTTATAAGTTGACCTGTTGTCACGTACGAATACTTCTAAAGAAGACTCTCACAATGGTCAAGCCAGGCGTGAAAGTTATGAATGTGGCCTATTCAGAATAATTGTTTTTCCTAGAAACGTGGCACTCATCACCGATTTGAATTTATAAGTTAGCATACTCCACTCGGAGCGGTTATATCACATATGTATGGTAGTATCATTCTGAGATTGTAAAATCAGAAAAATGGAACTGGACACGTCTTTGCCGGAATTTCTGATTCATCAGTGATATTGAGGGTCCCCGATCAAGATGATGTAGGTCTAGGTTTAAAAATGTTGAGAAAAAGATCTCTAAACTTAATGCTATCAGCATTCTGGGCGAGTCTCACATATAATATACCTAGAATGCAAATCATGGATGAGATGAATCACATTGGAAAAATGCACCGCACTCGCAATTGGAGATCTTAAGCGTGCAGACCATGATTGAGAAAAAATTTAATTTTCGGAAAATGGACTTATTGTATTACTGTGGCGGGCAAATCCTTTCAGGCAAAATGTTCTACCAGTATTGCAAATAGCAGCTGCCTTTTGCGCAAGTGCAATAGCGCAACGAGTAGCGTGTACGGTTCTCTGGATTCAAAGATCACTACACCGATCATCGCCAGTCACTCTTATTCCGCGATGCATAGGAATAATTAAATCACAACATTATTATCATGAATAATTGAAACTCGATTAACTACACGGATGAATCCACAGAATTTTCCCACACTGGATTTGAAGAGTTCTGAAAATACGTTATCGCAGATTTCTGAATTCACTAAGAGAGCACTATCTCATTACGAGAAAATTCCTTTTACAACAGCTATTCCCGGGAAATGACTCGTTAAGGGAATACCTGTCACAGAAATGTACTATTGTTTCTGAAAACCCCATTTTCCTTATGTCGAATTACCAAATCTGATAACTTTTTGAGAGATTCTCGTAGCTCCGAAGACGCCCAAGTCCAAGAGGAAAGGCGAGCATTTTGCTTAAAAATGTTCATTTCTCAAATCCCGCTCATATGGATACATATGGAGCGATGGTATTGCTTTGATGCCCGACTCAAAAGTCGAGAAATATTTATTTATGTAACTTAAGCGTATTCAACTTACCACCTGTTCCCATCTTGTCACTTTATGCAAATCTCGAGAAGGCACACACGCAGACTTCACAACGCATTTTTCTTGAGTTTGTTTTGTTAGAAATAGAGGAATAAAGTGATTTGGACCGATTTAAGATGGTTTCTGCATTTGCTAGCTGGAAAAAGTGATCTTTTACATTTTTCTCTATTCTATTAAGGATCTAGGATTAGTGAAAACGGTGCCAAAATTTTTTCACTCAACCAATCTCAGCGTATCTTGGCTCAATTGATTCCTTGTGTAAAGACCTTCAATATTCTTTTTCGATTATTAAAAAATGTTTGGGCCGATTCTATGGATAAAATACGAAACTTAGATCGGCTTTTGGGGTGTGTACGCAACCTGACAGCAATATGTTTATCGCAAATAGTGCTTGCTTTGGCCTTACTACGCTTTCAAATCATCATTGCTGCGTGGCCATGGATCATGAATAATTTATTCGGATTGCCAAAAACTCAAAATGCGTTTGTTGGAGCGATGAAAGCAGTTTTTGCAGTTTTGCATCCTTCCCATCAGTAACTTCTCAAGGACAGTTCCTCTGAAAAAACTAAACTTATGAATTTCAAGCTTAACCAATCGTCATTATTTGTTGTTCATTCGGCTCCTTGACGAAAAATCTTCAAACCTCAATCTAGAGCTACGGAATTCGAGTCTGAACTGATTTTATAAACAAAAACGGGAACAAGCCGATTCACACTAGACAATAGTGGCAAGTTAGGCACACCCCCTTGCAAACTCGCGAAGAATCAATTGTTTTAGATTCTGAATAGTTTGGCTCTATTTGATCCGAATTAGTCGTACTCTAGTCCATCTCTAACAAACTTGAAATCATTTAAGAAAGGAACTAAAGCGATCGTTGTATGTATTATTCTAGTTAAGGTATGTTATTTCGTAATTTAATCTTTGTTTATGGAACTTACTTCCCAAAAATGACAAATTTCAATGCTATTGAATTTTATTTAAGGTTTTGAGTCATGACATGAATTATTTTTCTTAAGTTGTAAATGATGAAATTCATTTCTAGCTATATCGTTAACATAATTTTTATTATATGACTTGCCAACATATGTATTGATTATGTATAAAGGGCTGTTTAGCCAATACATTCTTTCTAAACGAATAAATCAATCAATTCAAAGGTCTTGGAACAAGCTTGAAAATGAGCTAAGGTACGTTGAGAAATATTGAGGTGGGCCAAAGTTATGAATGAAAAGGCTCAAAGGGTGCGGCAAGTTGTATACACTTACCTTATAAGCAAAGTTCAATAGACGATTTTGATGACTGAAGGAAATTCCTTCACTCTTGCGTGATGAAAAATTATTAGCGCGACGATCAATTACATAATCTACGTTGGAAATAGTAGCTTTCAGTTTCAATATGATAACCGCCGTACGAACCTATTTGTACAGTATACTGTATGACCTGTAATGAATTCATATATGAAATCACATAACGATTGTAAACTCATAACGTCGTTGACCGCGAACTCACTCAGGTGGAAAGATTTTGTTTTCGATCCTACTCTCAGAATAATTGTTATTCACGAGAAGTTTACTTCATATATTTTTATTTTTCCTTTGGATTCTTCCTATGAATTACCTAATAGTCAAGTGTATCTCATGGTACGAATATTGTGATTTCATAAAAAATTCGCCAGTTTCTTTGGAATAGAAGTTTCCAGCGTTGTTGAGGCCTTGATTCGCTCAACTGGATGAGTTGCCGGAATCTGATGAGCGTTTTGCTTTGAACGTGTCACGAACTTGATTCCATGAAGGATTTAGAGAAACAACAAATTTACTCCGCGTAATCATGTTTTCTTAGGTTTGCTGAGCCAGCTGTACGTAGCAAAAGCGTTACATGGTGGAGATGTAATTAAAGTCTTTTCGGGAAGATACAAATATGTTGTTGCGTTTGCACACTTTGATGATGGGCAATCAGGACTGGCCACTCAGTTCTGTACTGGCTCTCTCATTACTTCGCAAACCGTTTTGACCGCTTATAAATGTTTGGCACAGAAGAAACCACGAGATATCGTTGTATACATTGGTGATGAAGGCGGGACAGGATCGAATCTGGATAAAACTGATCCATACGCAGTGCTTAGATGGAATTCTCAAAGCCCTAGAGAGCAAGAAAATGTTATCAGTTTGGATATCGATATCATCGCGATTGCCACGGTGCGATTTGATTCAATGTCAACTTGGATCCCTTTCAATCAATTCTAATCGTGCATTATCGTATTCAGCTCAACAGAAAAGTGGGTTTTGGAATAGCCCTCCGGCAGTCGAAATTCAAGTGGCCGCTGGTACGTCGTCTGAACAAACTATGGATAGTTGGATGGCAACGTTGGGAAGTACGTGCTAGGCAATTACAAAGCAGAGTCAAAGCCCAAGTTCAGTTATTGGATCAAGACACTTGCATGAAGTTGACAGAATGGCAACCTATTAAATATGGTTCTTATTTTTGTACTTCTGGAGGGCAAGCGGAAATAAATATGGGAACAGTGAGTACTCACTGCAAATATACATCAGCGGATTAAATTTCCGAACGCGCAACCACGTTCTCTTCTGATTCTTCAACTATACGAGATTTTTCAACAACTTATCGTCCGAAAGACGGATCGATATAGTAGATCAACGTGAAAGAGCAGACGAGAAATCATATCGTCTGCTTGTCTATGTTATTATCCTCTAACCAAGCAAGCAAAATATTTTGTCAATATTCTATGAGATCATGTTGAGATGATGGAGCTGCTATCAATTATTTGAACTGGCTATACGCATTAAAGCTCGACGTTAAGATCGGCGTTAGTGTCCAGTTGCAAACTTCCAAATTATACCACCCCCATATCTATAGGATTGAAAACGAAGGGAATAATAACTATTATAATGGGCCTGTTGAATCCTAGTCAGCATTCTTGGAACCAATTTCCAATATTAACACCGACTTACACAGTTCATGTGGTATAATTCGGTGAGCTCGTATTAAGGACTCGATCGGAAAAGTCCTTGAGCCTGAGGTATGAAAGTCTCGATTTCCATAATGAAACTGAATATGATCTTCAAAAGCGCATCGAGACAGATTTATTATGATCCGCAAGAAAGCTGGATTTCAAGTCACTCTTAATATCAACTTCGATCATCTCTTAACCGCTATTCAGTCATCTGAACATCCACATAGGATTAGTAGCTCACCATAGTTAGCAATGGCGAAGAACAATATGAATAAGCAAACCATAAATTTTCCTTCCAGCTTGTTCACATGTAAGTACCATACCGAACCTCCTTCACATCGCAATCACAAAGAGTGGGAGTATAACAAAAGGTGAAGAACGGTGGGAAATTGAGGATGTGGTTGGACGGGATGTTAAAATATGAATATTCACACAGTTTTTAGAGTCAAAAAAATTTTTTGGTCCATCTGAGCCCCACATTGGTAATTTTACGAGAAAATCAAAAGTGGAAACCTTCTTCTCGTAATTTGCTCATAACTTTTGATCAACTGGACCGATTTCGACTTTTTGAAGAGCATTCGAAAGGTGGTTCAAGAACCTATCAAATTATTAGTTGCAGAAGTTTATTTGAGCTCCCCACATGGTTCATAGTCTAGAAGACTCAAAAATTATGTTTTGTCGAACATCTCTTTTGACGTAAAAAGAAATTCCATTTTTCCCAACTCCTATGATAGCAAACTATCTAGAGATACATTTCCAGTGAGTTCTACACACTTCAAAAGGCTTGGCACGCTTTTTAGCGCGGTAAAAATCACCCAAAAACGATGTCTTCCCCCACAATCTACCCAAAAGTGCTCGGCAAAGGTCCCTAACTTGGTTCGTGTAATTGACCAAACCATTTGACATGACAGGAAATTGTTTCGGGCAAATTTTTGCCGTAAAAAGTAGTCAAAACGGGGTCAAAACATTTTTAAAACACTTTGTGATTCTGTAAATGAAGTTTTTGCGCACGCGCAGAGTATTACAGCTCTGACAGTATTCTTTGATAATAGCCGGTAGAATTACCGACAAAATGGACCAAACTAGGCTCGATTTGATGCGGTAGAACCGGGAATATGGCCGTTACAAAATGAAGAAAAAATCCAAGATACCAAATCCGTGAGCCCCGGAAAAGCCTGACAACTCTCGCAAGTTTCAAACATGTATATCTCCGGCTCTATTCAATCAATAGACATTTAGGAGTCACTTTTTCGGAGGAAGTTAAGCCGACTACTGATTGAAATTAGTTTTAGGACTCAAAACCCACGCGCATGCGCAGAAAATCAAAACATCGATCAAAACGTGGAGTACAGGGAAGTTGTTTCAATGGTAAAGGAAGCGAAGAATTTCGATGAATCAATATCATGCCCTTGCACCAGTCAATGTTCCGAACGAGTAAATGATAAGCAGATGAAATGACAACTGATTGATCAATGTAGAATCAATCTCATTATGTTTCAGGTTGACTATGGTAGTCCTCTCATGGTTGTCGGTGATTGCCAGCGATCTATAATCATTGGTGTTACTGTCAGAGTATTTCCTTTGATGGGTCGTCAGTATAGATCAGTCATCGTTCATGCGAACACCACGAAGTTATTTGATTTTAATGCATATCACAGTTCAGAGCACTGAGTTTGATCGTTACATCTGGGGACTTCAAGTATGAAGAAAACTCGACTGGTTAACTACTGGGTCATCTCAGCTTTGAAATGAGCTCAAATATTGCTTTCTCAAAGGAGAAAGCTTTGTATTTGTATCAATAAAATGATCGCTATTACTCTCTTTTTGGGTTATTTCCCCCTATCTATTTCTCACGAATCATATCGGAACTATGTATTTCTGAAAATAATGAACGATGGTCCAATCAAGAACAAAACTGGAATCCTCGTCAGGCTCATAAGAATCATCTTTAGTATGTTTGTAAATCTTAAATGATCGATGGGGTGGTGCTTGTCAATAATATCTTTTTTGCACGTTCAACCGTTTCCCAATAATACTGATGTGGAGGTGATCAGCTGCAAATCTGACATCATGATATACCTCAGACAGGTATAGCTTTCGAGGGTATGGCATGCATTCTTTACTTGATCATTACACCAAATCCTCGTATCGTTAATCTTGTCTCCATTACTCACTGTACCTGACCAGGAGCTGACATATCTCTAAGATATCCCGAAGGCTAATATGTACTTGAGGTATTGAAAAGAGAGCTCTCATCGGGAGCTACTAATTACTCAGCGGGGGTCTTTATCCAATAAATAAAAGAAAGAATGAGATAAAAAATCATGGAGAATGCTCTAAGCAAGGAAAGAATTCAAGTTTACTAGAGGCGCCTCAATTATGTATGCTGATTCAATTTCATTATTGTACGTGATTGACGATTTGGCTTCTGATCGACCATAGTATCCTGTAATTAAAGAGTTGAAATTATGAATGTGGCTTTCAAGCATGGAGTACAATCCACGCCTTTCTTGGTAAATGATATTCTGCGTACTCAATCAGCATGGAATGGGAATAGTACATTATCACCGACGTGAAGTTTGGCTGTTTGAGGAATGAAAATCAATGTACCTCGAGTGTGCCGGCGGAAAAATATTCCCTCGCTCCGGAATAGCCTGATGAGTGAAGCGCGTATAGTTTTTGGCATCAGTGCGGCTAAGCGACCATTTTTGCATTGTATTTTGAAAAAACTGTCTCATACCACCACGATTCGCAGGCATCCACGTTATAACCCGTGTACGAGTTTTCAGCCGATTTCCGCGCGGCCCTCGCTCGCCCGGCCGTTTAATGTAAATCGCGCGCAATGTCCTCTCTCGCTTACACAGGGGCACGCAGCCTCCGCAGGACGAGAGCGAGAATAATGGATAGAGCAGGGAGAGAGAGGGAGGGAGAAGGGTTGAGCGCATCTCGTACACGCGCGTACAGAGAGTACGGACGAGGGCTGCGAGTGCAGTGTTGGTGCATCGCCCGCATGTGCTCGCAGCTCGCCCGTCCACCCACGTCTTTTTCGCGCTGTACGCGGCGGCACACCGGGTTGCCCCGGCAACGGTGAATCCGCGCCGCTGCGATCGTGACGATGACGATGACGCTGCCGCGCCGCTGCTGTTGCTGATGCCACCCTCTCCCTCTCGCGCGCGCGTCCGATGGCTTTTTCGCGCTCGGCGCTGTGCCCGAAAGCTCGTCGAGTTTGCATATACGCATTGACGCTAGCGAATTTTTCCGTGCCAAGAGACAGAGAGAGGTAGAGAGAACGAGAGCTTTGAGCTTTATTTATGAGGGCCGTGTCGCCCGCATCGGCATTCCCGAGCTTTATCGGTGGCTGGAGGGGGGGGGTGATGGTGCGATTCCTGGGGCTGATGCGCGGCAGACTCGTTCGCGGCGCTGCGAGTGATTTTTGAATCGAGCTGCGTCCGACGGGGCTGTTTTGAGCGGGCCGCCTCGTCCATTTTCGCGCGATCGCCGCTCGCGTGTCAGCGAGCATCGCTCGCTTTTCAATTTATGCGCTCGCTCGTGATGACGGCCCGCGGTGGTTGCTCTTACCGAATATTATGAGGAATGATTCATGGTCCGCGGAAGCATCGACAGCCCGGAATGTATCGCCATCCTCTTGGCTGTCTGACCATTGCTAGTTTTTTTCACTCCTCACGCGTAGTCAGAGGAGGGGAGATTAAAATCTATGGGAGCGGCCCGCTCGAATCTGACCCATCCAGCGAGGGTGAGGTTGCTATGCACGGTCAACCTGAATCGACCAGTGACTCAGAATCCAAAATGGTCATGCCTTTTGGATCGGATATAATTTGATCTATTGCTAGAGTTCCCATTTCACGTAGACTACGATTCAATGGTCTGTGCATCAGTTATACAATATTTCATAGAATCTTCAAAGTATTGCTGCACGTAGCTGATGAATATGGGAATCATCCATGCCGAACTCACCATGAATGTTGCATCAAAGATCAGCGGAGCTGTAAAATGAGTCAACAAGAATGATACTCAACTTGGTTCTACAAGCTATTTTGCTTCGCGCGACGATTGCATGTCTCTAATAGTTCATGGCTTGGAAAAAGAGAGTTCATCGAAAGATTCCTGACCAAAGTGACGTAGGGTGACTAAAGTGATCCAGTTCTCGAGCGTTTTTGTAGTCGTGATCTGCTCGCTTGGAATTCCATTCAAAAAGTTCCGTTGCAAGTTTTTTCAACTCGCAACACCCTACTCAATGTCTAGGATTTTGTATGCAAAACTTGAGCAGATCATTAGAACCTATAGCACAATACTCCCTCCAGATCCTTCGTTTCATCTTTGCAAAAGCGGAATGACGTTTCTTTTGTTGAGAACTCTCCAATTCTGATTGTGTGCACTGGTTAGGTATTTTTAAACTACAATGATGGGGAGTATCATCAAGTGAGTCCTCGTCATCAAGTTCCATCAAGTATCCCGAAGAGATTAATCACTTTGCCTCTGAGATCATTCGAAACTTTATGGGGAGTGCGAATTATACCCGTCAGCATCCTAAGGTACTTTCACAAAGATGTGACTCTCTACAGGTGAAAATTGTTATTCCACTCTCTCAGTATGAGCGAAATTAAGGCAGAATGGGCCAAACCAAGAGAGTTTAGAGTAGCAATCTACGTCAACACATTAGTCTTCGATTTGCACATGACAAGAAAATGTCGTCAAAACGAAAAGCAGTTGCAAAGTTAAACTCATAGATTCGTTAAATCGTCACCTATAACGCGCTGATCTCGTGAAATTTCAAAATCATATCGGTGCATGAGAATCGCTGCACCCTTAAAAATATCTACTTGATGATATCTGCGCATCGGAGTAAATCGATTTATAAACAGTAATTTCCTTCAATTTTCTACCATAATTAAGTCAGAGTGAGGAACTCATTTCCACTGAAAGTGAAGGAGATCAAAGTTCCATCAAAACTCTAAAGCTTTTCATAGGCGGAATTCAAATTTCACACAGCCAATAGACTCATTCAGATACCAACGAGTTCACATTCGACCCGTGAAATTGAGCGTTACCGAACTAACCCCGAACGCTTATTATGCCGGAATCATTGAATTCCGCAAATAAGCTCGAACTCATTAAACGAAGCTTAATCGAATCTCGCGGATTAATCTGGCGCCAGGCTCGAAAATAGTCACTCAAAGCTCTCCGCGTTCAAATGCATTGCGCCAACACGGTCCGGCAGAGCTTGATGCATAATCACGACCTTTTTACTACCCGCGTTCATCCTCTTTTTTCCCGGCGTCGAGAGACCGCAGAGTGATTTTTATAATCTGCAACTTGTTGCTCGCCTGCGGACGGGCGAGCGCGATCCCTCCGGAAAAACCGGAAAATAGAAGAAAACAAGAGCGAGCGTGCCGGGTTAGAGAGCGAAAAAAGGGCAAAAAGCACGAGACTCGCAGCCGACGAGTGGACAATCCGCATTTACGCTATCCCGCCAACCCTTCTGTTGCCTCCAACGAGCGATAGGGGTGAGCTTTATACGCTCTCTTTCTCTCCGGCTCGTTTTCATGGGATAGCGTGCGTGGCGAGAAAATCTACGAGCGCCTGTTACAAGCTCGATATGTGCCACGTGAAATCACCATCTCTTTTACTCTTCCCCTCTTTTTTCCTCTATTCGACTGCTTCGCCGCATGAATTCGCTTTGTGATTGGATTTGAATATCAAGGGCGTACTTGTTTGAATCACCAATTGGTCCATTTTTTTTATTTATGGATTTGAGGATTTTTCGGAAATTTGTCGAATCCTGTTTGTAGTTACAAACTACATCTTCAGTGGCTACCAATTTTGCAAATAATGTTAGTTTGATCAAACACAAAATTAAGATACTATCGATAAAGTTATCTTGGGGTAGGCCGGTAGGACTGATGAGCTATCAAACTCATTACTTTCATGAGCCAATGTGAAAATTCAGCATAGCCGAGAGAATGGTTGTTCGGAAGTCTGTCTCGGATATAATCCAAATCAGTCAGATATTTCGAGATTCGCACCAACGTTTTGTCGAAAACGCGAAAATCAAAGACAATCTGCGCAATTCTGAATGACGACACGCAAAACGAATCGAACCGATGAACACCCAAGACGAGCCAGACTCGGTACATAACTCAACGCCGAACAATCACGGAATGCACGCGTCTGTGCACTATGAGCAAGCAACGGCCTCAGCTATCGCCGTCGGGAAAAACGGCGAAGATGGATAGAAAGCCGCCGTAGAAGAGAAGAGCGACGCGGCGAAGAGCAGAGAAAGATAGAGCGAGTAGAGAGGAGAGAGGCGAGCTTGCACTCGCCGAGCGCGCCAGAGTTGGATAGTTTAAAATAGACCATTCGCGAGTAACTTTCATTGGTCGTCAAAAAATCTGGACGCTCGCGTGCGGCGATGCGTTGCGGGCGCGAGTGGGGAGCTTTGGCCAGCCTGTGTGAGTGAACCCGCTCTCTTTCTCCCTTCTGCGGGGGGCAAAAGCTGTTCTGACGTATGCCTGCGGGATATGCGTGTACTCCCACTCTAGAGAGCGACTTGGAGAGTAATGTTCCTCTTACTACTCGTCTCTTCCTCCTTGACCGTCCGCAGTATCATTTCGCACGAGATGACCGAGGCGAGCGGTGGCTGGCGATAACCAGACCATGTGGGGGCATAAAACAACTTCATTCCAGTTTGGATGCTTAGCAAGGAGTTATTCTAATACGTTACAAAGAATGGGGCAATCTGTTTTTGGAACAGATCCAGTGATTTTAACATTATCATCACTACGATGGTACGATTGAGCATACTGATTTTCTTAGAATCATTTTCTTCGTCATCTCGTCCCTTCTGCATGCACCTCGGCATGCACACATGAGCCATAACATGTATACAAGTTCATGAAATTGGCGAAAGTTGGTTTTTAGTGTTCCAAACGCTTTTGGTTGCAAAGTTCGGTTTCCATTCATCGTGTTTGGAACTTCTGTCGTGCTCTCTTCTTTGCTTTTGTCGCTTGTTTCACTCGAGAGCTGTTTCCCCATCGCCTCACCTTTTTCATGCTTTTCTTGTTTTATCTGTCTGACCATCTTCACCATCTTTTGCCTCTCCCTTCTCCTTCACGTGACTCTCGTACATCTCTTAAACCTTTTTCTCATCTGTTCTCCCATAACCCAAACATGGAATAGCCTCATGCATCATGACTAATAATAGGTTCTTAGATACAGACTGGCATCTAGTCAATTTTGTGGGATCGAACACGTTTCAAGTTAACCTAAATAGTCAAGCTTTGAAACCGTTATTCAGAGTTTTGAAAATTCGTGAAAAAATTTTTCCGAAAAGATTTATGGAAAGAGTAGGAAAAATTATTCATTGTTACTCACTATATCGGAAATTTGGGACCACAGCTATCTAATCATTCATGTGGCTATGTCATCTAATAAGTAGAGGACCAACCTTGTGGATCACGGATTTGGCCAAAACTCTGGGAATCCTCTTGTTTTGGTGAGAAATGAAGATATCCCAGAGGGTTCATGCTAATAGGCTCTCTGTTCCGAGATACAGCCGGGGACATTAGCATTGCTAGTATACCTATACATATAAATTTTTAACACGTACGTATATGAGCAATGCTAATGTCCCTGGCTGTATCTCGGAACAGAGAGCTTATTAGCATAAACCCTCTGGGATATCTTCATTTCTCACCGAAACAAGATGATTCCCAGAGTTTTGGCCAAATACGTGATCCACAAGGTTGGTCCTCTACTTGTAAGTATCTAAATGCAATGATGGAACTTGGAATGGTAAGAAAAAGAATACGGCTCTTATTCTCTAAAAATTATCGAAGTTGATGAGCCTGACTTTTTTCCATGCATCGCCATAATTCCTCCTCTCGTGAATGGTCACGTGAAGTTCTATCTCAGAAGCTTGCAAGTTCTCTACTCCAAAAGCTCGCAAAACCATTCTACACATTCCTTTTCGATTGTCCAATTGTTTAAGAAAATCGTATACAACTTGACTTCTTTGTTTTCTGCAAGCTCGCTTGCAAGCTCTCGAAAGCTCCACTTCACAAACCAAGCTTCTTTCAGTGATTGAAGCAGAACTTGCATCCCAGTGAACCCTTATTCCGAAATCCTCGTCTTGATTCTCTCCAATAAGCTCATACGGTGCGCTACGTAGCTTCTTCAGACTCAAGCTTTGCCACCCGCGTTCGCCTAGTGCAGCTCTCTTTGATTCCGATTCTCGAAGTGCATGTGTGCTGGCGACTATCGGTGGGGGCGCATGCGCGCGTCTCTTTATGCGAGCGCGT
>JAPYYZ010005276.1:0-10781 GCA_030522705.1 Eretmocerus eremicus
TTTTGGTACCTTGGAATTTTTTTAATTCTGAAACGGCTGTATCTCCGGTTCTACTGCATCGAATTGAGTCCAGCTTGGCTCATTCTTCTGGTATACGTTCCAGCTATTAGATAAAATTTCTAACAGAGCGTTACAAGTTCGCGCATGCGCAGGAGAGGCTGTTTACTGAGTGAAAAAGTACTCTAAAAACGGTATTTTGCGTTTTTGGCCATGTTCCATCCCCTAAAATGGTATATGTTAAAACAATTTTCGATGCAAAATGGTCAAGTCAACACGTTGAGATGGTCAGCTAATGTCTTTCTTGTCGGTTTTGGGGAGAAAAATCGATTTTAAGATTTCCGTGAACTTTTTCGGGGCTTGAACGGGCGACTATCGATATGCTAATATTTTTCCCCTTTTTGTTAAAGACTCAAAAATACGCAAAAAAATTTTCAGAACGATTCGTTGAGATGCATCGGAAAGCGAGCCGATCAAAGAAACAACGATTTTTAGCGTTTTTTGGCTTTTTCTTGCAAGTATTGGGGTTAGAAACTGGGGAAAATTGGTCCGGGACCGATACCGACCAAGGTCCGATCCACTAGTCTTAACCGGCTAGTCCCTTTTATTCATTATTTCATCAAACCTGTATAGATCACCAAATCTATCATAATAATAGCATTTTAATATCATCAATCGATTTATCATCCACGAGCTCATTTGCGGGATCGCAAGTGATCATGGTCACATAATATGATGATGATTTGATGCATGGCAAATGATCATTTACAAGTTCTACAACCTTGAAAGGTACTAGGAAAATTCTGTTCTGTGTGGAAAAATCTGTCGCAATCACCAGGAGGGTGTCCGACCTTTGGGTCACGGATTTGGCACCAAAAGATGATGTCTGAAGCCGCAGAGTCTCACGCCCAATCGTTTTTGCAGTATAGCCCAAATTATTACGATTGCCGACATAGAAAAAATTTTGGTCAAAAACTTCAACTACTAGTTGAAATTTTTCATTCAACCACTCGTTGAGGGCCAAAATTCAACCACTGGCCGAAGAAAAAAATTCAGCCAGTGGTTAAACTTAATTTTCAACCGATGGTTGAACTTTTTTGTCAACCACTGGTTAAATTTTCAACCACTGGTTGAATTTTTAACCACTGGTTGAAGTTTTTTTGTCAACCACTGGTTAAATTTTCAACCAGTGGTTGCATATATCCGCTTTGTGAGCCGGGCTCAATCAAATGCTCAACATGTCAAGGTCGGCCAGACGCGAGAGTACCGATGCGATTCGGTCACTGGGTCACCTGAGTACACCTCTATATACATGCTCGTATCGTTGACGCTCGCGATCGCAATCGTTCGCCAATGTGTCAAAGACCGTTTTGGCCGCGGTTCCGTTGCGCTCGGGTCATCCACTCCTGCAACTCATTCGTATTCCAAGAGATCGGCACAGGCGCGCGTGCGTCCCGAGATCGGATCCTCTTCTCGTCGTCGCGTTTTTCGTCGTTGACTCTACGAGGAGGCCGTTTCCCAAGGCCAGACGAACTCTCCCGGTCGCACGTGCAGCCTATCTCAACCCAACCCTTTCCTCTCGCTTTTGCACGCCTCGGGCCGCGCGGGCGTGCACTTTGCTCGATCTCGGTCGCGCATATCCTCCCGCCGTCTCGCCATTCATTTCTATATACTTCACGCACGACGTGCACGCGCGACGCCGTGGATATGAGAGGCATGAATCGGTGGGAGAGGTGATTTGTATCGAATGAGCGCGCGTGCAGCGGTCGAGCCTCCTGCCGATGACCTTTTCTCGCTTTTATCCTCTAATTTTGTTGCGGGCACGGCGGGCGCGACGCGACGATTTTGGTCTGTGACTAACTCGTTGCTCCAGACCGCAGTTCATTTGGTCCTCGTGGCGTACGAGTTTATCTACCTATAGATCATAATCCACTCCTAGGGCAAGAGCATCAAAATTATATACGTAAACTTGGTACACGCGTTTCACTGAGCGAGCCAAATTACATGGAGGTCATTTGAATTTTTCGAAAAGGCGGAGAAGAGTCGAATCTTTTATAGTTATTCTCCATCTTCTTCTGCTAAAGGCTTTGAATGTTCCAAATGAATATTCATTCTAAAAGCTTATGAAACTTTTCATAGTAGTGATAATCATCTTGCAGAGCAAGGGTTGCTGCTTGCATTGAGGACATACACTTGGACTGCTAGACTATAGTTGCTCGCCCCCCCCCCCCCCGCTCTCTACTGTTAATTCTCCATCAATTTGGATCGGGGTTTTCAAAATCCCCGGAATAATTTGAGAGAAGTCTCACTGTGGGGCTGTAGGATAAATTTCTGAAACTCAAAAATTTATCATTTTTTTGCTAACTTAGGGAGAAAGCTCGCTGATCGGCCCGGGAGATATTGGAAATATCCTTAATTTTTTCAACTTCCTTACTAACATTCACTCGAATCCGCATGTTTTGTACATATTCCAGCGATGAAATTAAGTGAGTCCCCATTAATTATTGCTTTCTCAAAGAGAAAGCTTTGTAGACCGTTTTCGCAAATCTCCTTGGTTTTTCTTCCTTTTTCTTTTCCCCCTCACTACCTATTCCTTCCAATCAAATTCTGAAACATGTTTCTTCTTTATCTACTCGATCAGAGCTTTTTATTGCTTATTTTGTTTTTTATTCATTCCCTCGTATAATCTCTCCAGAAATTAATTTATTTTCACGCTTCTCTGTGTATGTGTGTATGTGGATCCGTCCGTTAGCATCCTTTGTAACACAGAATCGCCTCCATTTTTCCATATTTTTCTTTGAAAATTTACACACCAATTACAACCATGTCCCAAAGATACCACTCAATTTTGGGCTCTTAATTTTTTACGCTCTATCGATTGCTGTATTCTAGAATTTTGCCGCTTTTTGCCTTTTTTGCCCCTATCCTGAATCTATCACTCTGAAATTTTGCGAAAATTATCCTTGGACTATATCATTATTTTCTGTCGATTGGATATCCCAGATTTTCAATTTTGCCCAATGCAAGCCCATTTTGTTCTTTCCCCGAATTTATCATTCTAAAATATGACGAAAATTATCCCTGAACCATTCTACTACTCTCTGCCGATTGGACATCTCAGAATTTTGATTTTGCCTAATGCGAGCTGCTTTTTTGCCTTTTTGCCCTTTTCCCTTCATTGCTCGTTTCAAGAATCTTATTTCAAAAAATTCATCTATTCTTATTCTCCTCTTCATTCCCACTCTTCTCTACTACTGGTAAGAATGTGTTGTGTAAAGAATGAATTGAATCAATATTAAATCTTGAAAATACCTGATAATTAATTTAGATAATTTCTGTCCAAATGTAAGAAAGAAAAACGAATATGATATATGATATCACTTTGAGAAAGCATTCTGCTGATCTCTTTTAGCAGCGTATTTCACACCCGACCTCAAGAGTCCACGTGGATTTTCGACTCCATGAAGGATCTTGCGGGCCTTTGACGTTTTTGGTGGCATATTTAGTTTGAATATTAAGACCTCGTAGGATATATTGTGCAAAAATTGGAAAATCCCGCACATGATAATGGATGTTTCTTCAACACCCTACAGATGGTCTTTTCTTTTTTCTTTTTTTTCTCATTGATTTCTTTTTCAATAGATGAAGCTCACTGCAAAAGACACTCTTGAATTTGAATATATTATTAAAGAAAGTCCGTACCATACGGAGACAGAGCCTAAACAGTTTCGTAGACGTCTCCGAATCCTGGCACGAATTCCCCCTCGAAAATCCCTAGACTGTTCTCAACTCAATTTTGACAGGAAAGTATCAATAGAGCAACATTTATCTAAGACCAAATATTGATTTTCGGTGTCAATCCCATGTTTTCAATAGGTCATCAATTAATTACAATCCTTTCACAACGTTTGAATCAAACAATGATTCATCGCAATATAGCCACTCAAAGTGTGCCAAGCGATCATTAGCGGGGCATAGTTTTCCATGCGACCAAGTGCACGTACACAACATACCTACACGTGCCATACCCGGGGCTAACAACACTATCGGCACTAATAATCAACAACATATATATATCAGAGTCGATGCGAACGAAAGATGCGAGCGTCGCGCGTGTGCGTCAAAATCCCGATTACCGATTCTTCGATCAACAGAGATCGCGCCTATGAAACACGATTGATAAGTGTATGCGTCGAATAGTTATCGATCAAGCACGGTTAGATGGATCTCCGAGTTATATAAATAATTGAAGCATCGAGGAATCCGATGATGAATTCAATGAGCCGCGTGCCTACACGTGTCTTCTCGGTAAAGTCAATGAAACGGGTACAACAACAGGTGCGAGCGCGCACTTCGCCCACGACCTCGAGCGCAAAAGTTGATGAAACTATTGTGTCTACAATTCATTGGAAATATAATTAGCTCGGGAACCGCGTGACTATTTGGCACTCGTGGGCTTATCTTATCCGAGTTTTTAGTAGCGGGTATCCTGCACGTGCAGCTATATGTCACTCGAAATTCTCAATAATCTCGCGGTACACTTACGAGGCCATTAAGAGAGGAAAAGCCATCGAACTTGCATGCCCTCAACCTGGAGTTAGCATGGATAATATTCAACATGCTATACGCAACATCGATCGCTTTCCCATGCGCATTACTGATAATCTTCGATGACTCAATAAATGCCACGATGTAGGTTCTGAATTACAGACCATCGCGATTTCTCAGTTTTAGCCGGAATTGCTAGTCACGCTTTTCCAGAAGCAGATAATTTAAACCCTTTCAGCACGAGTGTCCCCAAAAGAGGACCTGCAGGGTAACAATTAATTGATGATAACTTTCACATAGCTGAGAAAAAAATTCTGAAAAAATTCAGATGAATATTTTGACCCTCGAGAACTAAAATTCCATAGGAATTACGTCGAGATCTGGTTTTATACGCCCGCTAGAGGTGAAAAGCCTAAAATAAAAAAACGCTAAATGTTGACTTTTCCACCTAATTTTAATCCAAATAACATTTGTCAAATGAAAAAAAATTCTCATGCGTGGAAATAGCCCCGTGCTAAAAGGGTCAATCTGCAAGGATTTCCAGATAATTTCTCGCTAAAATTATTCTGGATAACTATTTGGATAAATATTTCCAAGGACACAGAATCCGGGTCTCGACACTTTTCAAACATTCTCTCGACATTTCTCGAACCGTCTACGCACGCGATTTTCAAAAAGTCGGCCAGTGTCCCGGGTCCCGCGAGTTCAAACTATACCATTGTGCAGGGCCTCGCATCAGCATAATAATGCAAAATAATGGCAAGCTGTGTATAGAGCGGGTCACTGCAGTGTTATCGCAGCCAATGCACTCGTCAGTGAATGCCCGCGACCAAGGATGCGAACTATTCAGATTTTTCAATGTACATTATGTGGAACGCACAGCGTGTAAACACGTGCCGGCTCTTCGACACGCGCCAGAGTTGCTGCGAACGATATTGGACTGAAAGCTGTAACCAACGTATCGATACATGTATATTTCTCAAGAGAGCAATTTGCCCGTCAATTACAAAATTGAGATCTGGAGCGCGAGTGCGAATCGTCAGCCGCAGCCTCATTGGGTCTGATTGAATTAATTTGCGTCGCGAAACCGTCTATTTGAAGCTCGATTTGGAGAGATATTGGCGAGGATATTGGCTGTCGCTTGAGATCGGCGCTGATTTACTGGGCGCGTGTCATCAGTCTGCGACAAGCTCGCGTATGATGACTATCTTGAAGTCGAGACGATTGAGATGAATCTCGATTCGGCTGGAGGTTGAGACAAAGTGTGGCTGCTCCTCTTCCCCATCCGATCAGATTTCTTTATCAATTTCGATGAAAAGTCACATTTTCGATCACACGATTCTTACGCATCTAGAATGATAGTTCATAACATGAAAGATATGAACATGATGCATTTCTTCCGGACTGTCGCGATTAGTGAGAGAGAAATTAAGGAATCTAGGAAGGTATTGAGTTTGAGCTCAAGTTACTAGCACTATCGTATCCTGTATTCGTTTATTCAATGAGTAGTCAAGCCCGTGCGTATAGTTTCTACCGAGTTTGTGCTTTAACGTTGGAGTACTCTCCAGTCAATTTGTACTACGATAAAATTAATCTCATACGCAATTAATCATAACAGATGGATCACGAAGAGAAGGCACTCGATTTCTAAGCAGTCTGAGGAAACTGACCTTCTTGTAAATAATTCATCACATTACTTGGTCGTTTATCAGAGTTCAAGTATCTCACTTTTGCCGCGTTTGCTAATTCGTTATCTGAAATTTTCAATTATGATATCAACTCGAAGATATCTAGAGTTTTTCTCGCTCATTCCCCAGCTATACTATTTTTTCGAGCTATTTCTGATACTCAGATTCATGGTATAGACTCATGTGCAAGTCACAGTATTGATTAAGTTATGGAGATCAAACCTTATCCAAAACCATCGCCTGTATGGCGTGGGTCGGTCACTGCAAATGGTAGGAAAGATCAATTGAAGTTCCGACAAATCCCTTTAGATACATCATCAAACTGGAATCACTGAGATCAATGCTATGAAGGGCAGTCTACGTATTTGTGCTCTCCACCGTAATCAGTGAGAACCCGTTGATATTCAGTTACACGAACTGATCCTGTCAGTAAAAAAGGGGTCAACTTTTGCTGATTGAATCGGTGCATGTGACCTGGTCCCGTCAGGGATTTGTTCACGCTTGTTTATCTAGCCTTGCTGCCGCCTCGTGACTTTAGACATCGCTTGTATCTGTAAAATGTGTTCAAGCTATCGCTAATAATGTTGAACCGATCAATTATTCATAGCAGAATACATAAATACTTTCCACAAGGAGCTTTGACAATACGAAACGTGTGTGCAGAGCACCGCTGGTTTAAAGGGAAGAAGAAGCTCTACTTTATCGACATTCATCATAAATTGATTTAAAATGAAACAAAACAATATTTCTGAAAAGTAAATTCAAGCTGACCTGTTTATCGGTAGAACGAACCACTGTGTAAGATTTTGAAACGATCCGTCAAAAGCTCATGGAGTAATTTGAACTATAGTGCAAATATATTGTAATTACACTATAGTTCAAATTACTCCAAGAGCTTTTGACGGATCGCTTCAAAATTTTACACAGTGGTTCGTTCTACCGATACGCAGGGCAGCTGGAATCTACCTTTTCGAAATATTGTTTTGTTTTATTTTAAATCAATTTATAATGAATGTCGGTAAGGTAGAGCTTTTACATGACCTTAACGATGCCACCTCGCGCTTTCCAGCGTCATTAAAGATAATTAAATGGGTAATAATCACCGCGAACCGTCTTGTATCAATTAACTAACCAGGGCACAATACGATTTGTATGACATTTTCACTGGCATTCATCCGAGCATTCATCTCTGGAAGCTTATGTCCGTATTGCCTGGCTCATCATAACCTCAAATTTGCAACTGGTTCCGGTTCAGAAATTTTGGTACGTTGGATAGACTTTCCTGTGCGCATCCACACTTTAGAGAAATCAGGATATTGTTTGTGTTATTTGCGTTTTCTCTTGTTTGTGCTGTTTATATAATACTTATTTGGAGGGTTGCCAACCAAAGTGAATAAGTCCACTCCTGAATAAGGCAAAAGAGGACTTATAATGCCTCATACTACAGATATCCTGTAAACGTTTGGTATACCTCATGGAATACGATGATTTTTTTAAGAGATTCCGAGCGTACACGTATCATGACTACGAGAATGCTCGAAAAATCGACGGAAAATGGACTTACGTGAATTTGGTCGGAATCCCTCCATTTGGGCGAGCTCAATGTGTTTGTCAGAAACGTAGAGTTTGCGCTCCAACCAGGATCACCCCAGAAAAATCTAGCCAAACAAGATTCCAAGTTGACATGACTAGTTTTGAACTCACACCCCTTCGGAGCACTTATTGATTTCAGGTCGCTAAAGCCAGATTTCCATAACCAATTCAACCAAGGCGTCTCATTATGCCTTTGTAAGTGATTCCAAAAATTTTTCGGTATTTTGATGATTTTGTCACTCTTCTCCAAGTCGTCCTGATCATCGGTAGTAAGGAATCTGCCCCTCCCCCCACCCCTTCACCCCTCCCCCCCTTCTGCCTCGCGCGGCTACTTCATCTACATTCAACTGCAATTTGAAGTGGATAGTCTTTCACTTATGATATGGATGAGAGCAGTGAAATGAAAGTATCTAAAGTCTAATCTGCCAGGCAAGTGTCTCGTGACTGCACAGGGTACACCTACTTTATACATGAATCGATGATGTAATGAAATAGATGGATCGATCGATTATAATCCATCAATCAAAGTATGACGGAAATCATCAAAAGCAATGCAAATTGTGATAACTTATTTAGTTTGTGATTATAATCTTTTATCAAGTTCTGGGAGCGAGTATTTTAAGAATATATGGTAGTAAGTACATCCAATCAATCGAGCAAACAAGAAAAGTAATAATCACTGATTTGCATTAGAGCATCGAAAGAGTGGATTATCGATTACGGAACGTAAGTCTTGAGCCGATTCCTAAAGATGCATAAGCGTAAGAGGCGTATATTACGAGTACAAATCAGTGACGCAATGAAGTTCACTTTGAGTTGACGATTACGTTATTGTTTGATTGGCCAATATCCTATTATATAATACGATACTCTTGTGCATCAGCTAATGGTCTGTTTGTTTATAGGAGCTTATGCATCGATTACAACTCTTTACAAAGCGAAGAGATCTGAAATTATTGAATAAGCACAGAATACCAGGAAGAATGGAAAATACATTGGCGCATCGATAGTAGATTGAAGTAACTGTTTGTGGACCTCTCAATCAGAGCTTTTTAGCTTAAGGTATGAAAACCGCAAGTCGTTTTGGAGTAGAAATGTCAAAAAAAGGTCAAATTGGTTTTGGGATGACTTGCTTTTAGCGAGGTCACTGGGACATTGATAATAGATCGTTTAAGATGTGAGAATGTAGAAGTACTTGTACATGCCAGCTCTCTTTTTGTGATGCAGCTTCACGTACGGACTAGGATCTTTGCTAAGGATTCATTGATATATCGGCAAGTGATATATTGGTGTAGACAAATATGATAATGAGATCTCAGAAAAAAAGTTCTTTACGGTCATGATAATGTTTTACGGCCTTGAGGATTTCCAACAACGAGAACTCCAAAATGATGCATTGAGCTGGCTGATCCAGAGCTACAATCTTATGTATGCGTGCGCACAAAGAGATTGCAAAGTCGATACGTTCAATTTATTGCATACGACTACGTAGCGGGTCAAGCTTTTGTGCAAAGCTGCCGTCGCTCGTTGCATCCGCTGCACGATGCGGACTTCAGTTATCATGATTACATTGTACACGTGGAAATACTGATGCTGGAAGGAGCAGCTCGAGCGGTTCGGCCATTCAATTGCGGCGTGTCTGGCTTCTCGTTCAGTTACGTCACACACATAAGTCGAGTTCACATTCAAGACCGCGACACATCTTGAGTGACCCATGGTCTTCCCAAAAAGTCATCTAGATAGTTTGAGAAACTACCATCAGATGGTATATTGTTGCTATCATGCAAGGTGCGTGCGCAGAGTTTTGGCACTAGGGTAGTTCATTTTCCGAAGCAAAGCTAGGAAAATAAGTTTACCGCACCTAAAATGACCAGGCCAGCACAGGGCAATTATGATTTTTCATCAGGGAAACCCTGAAGTCACCCTGAAAGCTGCGATTTTAGGTTGAAGAAGTTTAGAATGGTGAAGAAGTACTTCCGAGTGTGTTTGTAGAGTCTGCAACGCACATAAATTTGCAGTGCAAAGCATTGCATGGATGCGTATATTCAAGGTCGCACTTAAGTTTCTTCAATTTTTCTGATAGGTTTGCAGGGGATGCAGGCAAGTTTTAGGGCTCGATTTGGTTCCAGGAGTGATGTTGTCAACCATGATGGTTGCGCCGCAGAAGCGCGAGCTCACGATAGCATAGCAACATCCGCGCGCAAACCATCGCGCCATCCCAGACTTCTCATATAGTCACTAACCCATCGAGGATCCAAATCAGTGTCGCAGCTCCCTTTGAAATTTAGTTACATTTAGCAGAAGGCTGGCAGCAAATCCTGAGTGATCTCAATTGCCGGAATGATTCTATCGGAGGCCTGCTCAACTATTGATCAAATATTGCTATTATAGCACACATCGACCCGGATATCCCTGTTCATAGAATTTCGAGTGAAGAATTTCGAGTGAACCATCGAGTCTCTTTTTGAGTTTACTTTCGTTTCTGGAATGGTCCAATCGTCTTATTGAGCATCATGGCACTCGCTAGTCTGACCCACATGGGGGTACCGTATAACATGATGGAGTAGTAAGGAGCGCTCTTTTATGCTTGGTTTTCAGTTGCATCCATGTTTAGCATCAGCGTTTGGAAGCCAGATTCTATTCCCTCTGCCTTGCAATAAGGGCGAGTTACTCAATGTGCGCTTTTTAGGTTCAGCTGTTGACGAACTCACACTCATCCCAGGTATTTGATCTACCTCTCGTGTAAAAATGGATGGTACACGAACACGCGTGATCGTGTACCACTTGCGGTATATGGTCATGCGTGATCATGCGTGGCCCCCCAAGACTATGAGTGGAAGACATCTCTTGAGATTTCATGATGTACATTCCATCTCACTTTTCGTATCACCTATTCGCGGGCGCAAGTAGAACCATGCAGATACATCATTTACAGGTCATGAACTTACAAAAGAT
>JAPYYZ010005279.1:0-14783 GCA_030522705.1 Eretmocerus eremicus
CGTCGCGCGTTG
Organism: Eretmocerus eremicus; assembly: GCA_030522705.1. Classification (NCBI taxonomy): domain Eukaryota; kingdom Metazoa; phylum Arthropoda; class Insecta; order Hymenoptera; family Aphelinidae; genus Eretmocerus; species Eretmocerus eremicus. Next base: position 13 of record JAPYYZ010005279.1, read on the forward strand.
ACGGCTCTGCTCTCTTTTTTTTTCAACTCGCTTTTGGCGCGGATGGGGGTGCGGCTATAGGGCTGCGTCTGCTCTCGGTTTCACGGATCTGTGGAGGCGAGAGGTCTTGTGAGATGGGAAGCGAGTTGATTAGTTCGCGGGTGGGGATTTTCTGACGCGAGAAAATTCTCGAGTCGGGGAGGGGTCTTCTGAGCAGATTCGTGGTACGCTGTTGCGCATTACTTTGCTTGGGTGATTCAATTGGGATCCGTCCGATGATTCGTACCGAGTTTTGTCGTAGATGGGCTGATCAATCATGACGTTTTCACGAATCCCGAGCAAACAAGGAATTCGATTGTGATAATTTGAGATGTTTGTCAACCATGAGTTCACATGTAGTCTTTCACATGCCTTTCCTCAGCGCGTCGAACAGTTCACTTGATAGATCTATGATAGCATGAGCAATCTAAGTCTCAATTGTTCCAGCATCAACTGATGGGTCATATTCTTTGATTAATACCTTTTTTCGTAGATCTCTTTTTATATCCTCTTTAATAATTGAAAAATGGGGACTCCCGCACATATCATAAAACGAGACTCCCCAATTTTCCAAAACCACATTCACTCTGAACAGGAATTTCAATTATATCCAAGGAGATTTTGGAAATCCATGACTCATTAAAAATTTTGAAATATATAGAGTAGTCCCCAACGAGCACGACACTCGAGGGGAAGTTGATGGCTTGTTTATCTTTCGCGCAGAATCTCGGAGAATAATTCAGAACTTGGGGATATAATAATCTTAGAGAGCGAGTCTGAGTATCTTGTGCGGGAGCAGCAAGTATGCGCAAGGGGTCCTTTGAAGCCGCGCTAACGAACGTTGCAGGGAGTAACCAGAGATCCGCGCGCCAAAATGTGCTTGTAGTTTCCCTAGAGGAAACTCCCCCGCGGCGCAACTTTCTCGAGAAATGCAGGGGCACAACATTATTTCGCCAGCTCATCGAAGTCGAGAACCGAAACGCATGCGTTTTACCAAAACAAAGAAGGTTCTAACTCTAACGAAACGTAAAGTGAGCTCGTGCACAGCTCGATGCTTGAGCAACTCATGAAAGCTGGTACACACTTACATTCGCAACGGAAATGCTGCGCGAGCATCACAAATAAGCACCACAACCCTGTGTAGAATTGCTGGGCGGATTTTGATGCCTAGTTGAGAGGAGTGCTGGCAGGTAGAATGAATTTTTTATTTGACTCTCATCCGAAATCGGGCATTGCTGCTGACACTGTTCACGAATAATCCATTGCAAAACGATGCCTCTGCTCTCTTTCATGATGCAAGCCCGAGTTATTTCTGACAAAGGCAGTAATATCTTCTGTAGGTATATGAAATACTGACGAGGAGTCCGGCGCTGGATCGCGGATCGAATTTCGCGAAGAGAACGGGAGCGATTCGGTACAAGATATTTGACAAGTAGTAACAGACGAATTCGGTCAGACGCGAATTTTTCCCTTGATTATTTTTCGAATCCTACGGTACAAAATTTTCTGTAATCGTATCGATAAGTTACTGAATCAACGAGCATTCGAAGTTTTAGAAATTTCTTCGTTATTCATCGAATGTTTCTAACAATCGCAATCTAATACAACCGAATCAATGTCATACGTTTTTATTGATGAATCACAGTTTTGGAAATTCCAATACCTAGCGCTGTCAATAGCTCACCATTTACTCTATTCAGATCTTTGTCTGTTGAACGGGATCAAGATGCTCTACGTTAAAAAAATCTACAGATTCTGGAGGTCTGAGAGGCTCATGGCCAGATTTTGACTGTCAGAAGCCGATTGACAGTCCTTACTCGAGTTTGAGAACTTTGAGAATAAATTATGAAGCTAAATATTTCTCACACAAATGTCGTGCCGTTGAAGAAACTCTATTTATTCTGTCTCTGCCCTTTTACCGGTCAGAGGATAAAATTTGCACGGAGGATATCATTTAGTCTATTATGTCTTTCGTAAGTTGTGACATGGGAAAGCGAGTTTTTATTCCTTTACCGCAACCACTAGGATATCCAACGTTTCTTCTAAAATTATTCAATTCAATAATTTCGTTAGAAGAAAATTCTACAGTATGGCTATGATTCTGATTTTATCCAGTACAGTATTTGGATGAAACGTTGGATCTTGCATCCGCATGCAAGTTTGAAAAGCTAAAATTCAACCATAGCTCTTCGGGTATCTCGATGAGACTATAGATTCTTGATTTTGGGAGAATCGTAAAAATATCCAATACCTCTGGGCTCCATTTATCCAATTTGCTCTCGCGGTCATCTTAGATACTAGCGATTTGCAAGGCTAATCTCACCTCGCACGTCAACCTCGCATCGATGAAAAAGTCAAAAAACTCCCGAACAGCGCGACTCGACTCCAATACTCAAAAATGCCAACTCACGCCCTGAAAAATCAATGAAAACCAATCAGATCATAACCATCAACCCGAGTCCGTCCTCCCATCACGCACACTCTCGCACGCTCCCTCCAACCGACGAGTCGCAAAAAGAGCCCGGCAAACGATTCTCGCAGCGATCGATGTCCGAGAGCCCGGTATCGCGCAGCTCTCCCCGGCCCGCTCGCGCGCGCTCGTTAAATCCATCCGAACGTCCGAGAGCTTGCGAGCAAAATCTCGTCGCGGTATATATTGGCACCGGCCACCCTCCAAATCCCTCTCTCGCTTTTCCCTATCTCGTCGATCGACAAATGTATACGGGCCCGCACAAACAGCACAGAGGAGGCAAAGAGGCCAGTCGTCGTCGTGTCTCTGCGTTATCAAAACAAACGGGGGATCGCGTGTCTTTGAGCGAGAGAGCGGCGAAAGGGTAGGGAACGGGAGGTCGAGCTTGCAGCCGGGGCTCAGCGTGCCAAGATAATTCGGCGCGCGCCCGGAATGCAGACTCGGCGCAGCCCGCGAGACGGGAATATCAAAACGCGCGCCCCGTCGTCGTCGCTACGATGCTTATTCCAGCAGTCCCGTATAGATCCGCAACATCGCGCGACCCTCGTAAAGCTCGCCTCGCTCTCTCTCTATCGTCATAGCTGTTTCTACGAACCGTTGTGGCAGCGCGAAATATGCATCGTGAATAGGTGCATGGGGTGTAAGGGGTTGAGATGGGCGATTGGCGTACGCGATAAAATTCAAGGGTGTGGTGCACTTTTGTGCCTGGGTGGAATGCGTTTGGAGTCGTGACGAGAGCTTGGGAAGCTTCTTGATTTGGCTCTAGAGGCTCGTTTGGGTGAGAATTTGGGGGAGCTTGCGGAGCGCGAGCTTGCGCGGATCCGCAACTGTGTAGACGAATTTGCTCGCGTCTCTTGATGAAGCTCGCCGTGCACCCACTTGCCTTTCTTCGGGCGAATCAGCGAGAGCGGAGCGCATTTGATTATGATGCTGAGCTTGCGCGCGCGACCGAGATTGGGGTGGAGGTCGGGTCAAAGGACCGAGTTCGAGGATTTCAAATGCATAGGGAGGATGGCTTGATCTGGAGAACTGCTGAGGTTACAGCCTGAGCCGACGTCATGAAGAGTTTCGTGTTTGTGATTTTCTGATATTCTTGTGATAATGAAGTCATCGGAAAGAAGAATCTTTGTGCAATATGCGTAGAATCTCATAAGCTCTATTGATGATTTGAATTCTCCCTTTGTTATTCGCCATCGATATCAACAATCCAGCGGTAGATTGCGAATGATTACGTATGAAGACAGCTAGATAACTTCTTTGTATCGTAGAAAGTTGTGATAGAACCACATTGCACAAGATTTTTGGAGCACATTTTCGGAAAAACTGTAGAAGGGTCCCCAGAGAAGTTTATAGATGCAGATCAATATTTTACGAGAGAATCTACATTTACACAGTCTTGATGAGATTGGAAACAATACCCTTTCTGTGAAATTGAGATGATTTCTCGGAATCGCTATCGAGCTGTTTTGGATTCCAGGAAATTCTCGCTGTTCGTGGAAGAGAAATTGAATTATTGTAACGAGGACGTGCAGCTGATCATGCGTTCGAATTCGAGTGTGGAAAATTCAAAAAGATTGGATGGGTGAATCGTTGCTTCGATCGAATCAAGTCTAAATATTTGACCATCTATCACAGAGTTGCAGTATGTATCAACTGTACCATTTCCATTCGCAATCTTTTATCCTTTGTTTGTAGTATGAATCATTGATATGACAAATTCAGCAGGAGAGAATCCCGCAGCCACTCACATCATGTATAAGTAATGCGCATCGAGTATAAATTTTCGAACACTTTGATATTCAATGAGCTAAGAGCAAACTTGAAAAACTTTTTAATCGAAGTCTTGAACGATAGCTAATGAAAAAATTGAATACGATATGTGACGGCAAGAGAATCTCAATTGTCTCAATCCACTACAGAATCGATCCGAAAGTGGAGACGTGATGGAATTGGAGGTATGCGAGGTCGCGAGTGTCCAACACGAGACGACGCCAAATCGTTCTTGCACGGGACACACCAGCCCAGAAAACGCATCAAGCATGCAGCAGCGGCAGCAATCCCGTCACTCGAGTTTCATCCTCATCGCGACGCTCGTGAAACTTTACAAGCGTTGGTCATCCGACGCCCCAAGCTTGCAAGCTCGACCCGCGACCGCTCCTCGAGTTTCAATAAATTTACAAATAAGTCTCGCAGCGAGCCTCCAGACTACCTGCACCCACACCAGAGAGCGTAAAGCTCGAGAGTAAGTCGAGTAGGAAGAGGCCCGTTAATTCGTCATTAAGCGTGTGAGACTTTAGTGCTGCTCTCGGAGGCAATTTTCTTCCGACGACGAGTACGTCGAGTAAGTGTAGAGCCGCCGGAGCTGCAGGCGCACTGCAGGCAGTAAAGCGCTTTATTAGCCATAGTCTCGAAATTGGCCCTTGGAGCTGAGTCGTGCTCCACGCGAGCAGGCCTCGAGTATACGAGCTCAGAACTATATACGCCCCCCCCCCCCCCCCCCCCCCCCCCCCCCGCCGAGACAGGGATGATGGGCGCGAGAGAAGGAGTAGGCCTTGCGGTGGTTCCATTGAAATTTAGGGCGCGAAAATTATTTCACGCCTGTCGAGAGGAATATGGATGCTTTATTGTGGTGTGGGAGATGCGGGAGGAAAGGTGTCGACGAGTAATATTGACGCGAGTCAGGGGCGCTTGAAAGGTCGTTAACATTTCCCGTGAGCGTAAAGATTTCAACGATCTCTTATCAAACAATGGAATCAATTCCGTGTTCTATGAATCTGAGTCTTGAACTTGAATAGAATGATTCGTTAGGCTTGATCGTTGACGAATACTACGCGTATCGATTTTATTCAAAGCAAGACAAAGACAGAGTGGGAAAAAATATTTTGAAGTTGATAGATCATTCTAGATTCTCTGTACTAGAGAAATTTATCATTCCCCGATCGAATGAGTTGAAAAGATGTCAATTTTGAGATCAATTTACTCAAGTTGAGAGGCACTGCGATAAACTCTCTGTGAAAAAGACTGCAAAATCGAAAAGTCGGCGACGTGTTACTTCTACGGATTCTTGGTATTCATCAGGCTCTCACGACCGCTCGCCATAGCGCTTCATAAATGATTTTCATACTCCCTGAACTTCCTCCTCGTAATCGTAAGGTCCCGTTTCTTCAGATGAGATGCAGCTCAATGTTGCTTGACTTTTCGCGTACGCAAAGTTTTTTCAGCCAATGTCGCCAGCAATTCTTTGCATGGGCGAAGAATTGTCAACCTCGTGAACGCATAGTTTCCCAAGGTCGGCGACGAGCAAGGTCTCTTAGCGTACGCGAACAAAAAATTGCCATGTACGCAAATGTGCTTTCACATTCGTTACGCGGAAAGGGGGTGGTTCTCATTCATCCGGTGGGACTTTTGCGTACGCGAGACCTCCACTGTACGCAAAAGCTTTACTGGAAGACCGAGAATCGATCCCATTCCCATTCACGTGCAGGAAGGATTCTTATTCGTTACATGCCTTAAAATATACTTCGCGGACACGAACCAAAAAATTCTTTGCGTACGCTCAAAATTGCATGCAACTCGCCTGGAAACGTCCACGCACACGGTTTGGAAAACTTCTAGTGCGCTCAAACTGCACTTTGTTTTTGCATACACGAACTAGAAAGTTCTGTGCGTTCGTAAAATATTGCGGGTGAGCCTACTTCAACACCTTCGCGTATGCAAAAAACTCTCACGTTGGCAACCTGAGAAATTTATCACTCACGCAAACTAAAGATCATGATCGCGTACGTGAACCAAATAATCTTTCGAGTTTAGAAAAATCGCAAATATATCTGGCTTGAACACATTCGCGCACGCGAGATAATCTTACACGCAAGAAAATTTCACGCGTGCAAAAAACTTTCACGTTAGCGAAAAACGTTTGTGTACCACATACGGAGTAACTCACATGATTTTACCGCATGAGTTTATTCAACTGCAAATACTGTTATGTTTAGTGCCTTTGCTGCATCTGTTTATCAATCAAGTTCCAGAGAAATGTGCGAATCGTGAAAATTGTGAGAGTATGCTCAAGTAGGGAGTTGATACAACCTGTAAACTTCAGAATAGATTTGATATTCGACAAGAGAAACGATACACTCTTTCATATGAGAAGATGATAGGGGAAGATTCTTCCTGCATTGCGGGAGTAAGGTAGTTATTGGCATCGATGATTCAGATGAATAAGGACATCACGTTAGGAAATCACCCCTCTCAAGTGACCCCAATTGATTACAATCACCCCCAATCCTTGGCGAATGAAATTCATCAAAACTCTCCGCGTGCCCGCTCCATCATCATCCATCAAACGATCGATATAACTCCCCGTCGCAGGGATCAAAAAGACCCTCGCGCCGCGATCCCGTTTAATCAAAGCGTCTCGAAGAGGCTCCACTCGAGAAAGACCCCTCCGCATTCCGATCGGCTCTCGGCACAATATGAGCTACAAAGCCGTGTTACAGCCTTCCGCTCTCGAATATTCATTCCGCCCGAGCAGGGACGTCTTGGAGAGCTTCGGATCCTTAAAACTCCAAGCTGAGGCGATCCAGAATAAAAGGCCATAAGCGACCAAGGGTGAGTAAGGGACAAGAGACTCTTCAGCGATCTTCGTCTTTTCCACGCTTCGGTATCGGGACCACGCCTACATAAAAAAAGAAGCTGCGGATAGTCACGAGTGGCTTGTGGCGGATAGATCGCAAGTATTACATTCACTCGAGGCAAGTGCAGGGTCTGGAAAACTAGAGAGCGCGATAAAGGCGAGAGGACATAATATCGCGAGGCCGCTCTCTCGCGCCAACGAGCGAGTTAATACCGCGGCTCTGCATTAAAGCTCGAGCCTCCCCACTGCCGCTTTCCTCGACGCGCGCGCCCGCCCCGTAAAATCGCTAATTAGAGGGAAGCGGGCCTCGCCCTCCCCTAAGCCGGCCAGAGCTTGCAGACGGGCCGGACGCCTTTTCATAATAATAAATTTGCCCAAGAGAGAGAGAGAGAGAGAGAGGGGTCTAATGCGACATTATGCGCGCGGACCCATTACGCGGCCGGGCAGCTTCACGAGCCCTTCGAGATGCGCCTATGCCCACGTGTGCTCCCACGTGCAACTGGACGGCGTACAGGGTATATGCAGAGGCGAGAGTGGCGCGTGCCTCCCGGGGGATTATCGCGAGGCCGGAGAGCGGTATCTCTCTGTGTGTCGAGTGCGGGCGAAGCAGTTTGCGGGAACCGCGAGCCCCGGGATTATCCGAGTGTAGTGCGGCCGGAGTGGAAGGTGCCGACTGCGGGCAGAGCGATCGAGTCTCAGCTGGATTTCGTTTGTCCCGGTCGGGGAGAGGGAGAGGGATGATCACTCGGGGGCAGTGGTATCGGTCGACGTTCGGTCAGACTGGGAGCGGACGCGACGATTAAGCCGCGTTTTGTGGGCGGGTTAGGAGTTGGATTGCGAAATTGAATCGAGAGCGGTGGATTTATGAGAGTTTTGGGGCGGGGGGTAGTTTTAATTTGGTCGGCGAGAGGGATTTGTGCCATTGATGGCGATCGGAGTGAATTTATGAGATATAGTGATTTTTGGAGTTCTGACTCGTGAATGATCGTGTGGGGAATTGTGGAGAGAGGGCGAGATTGGGGAATGAGGTAATAGATCTTGAGACTGGTTAGTGCATGAAATCGAGTCCATCGGAAAGAATATCGCGCAATAATTTTAGCCCAGACAAATCCCGTTTTATTAGCTACGGATAATTACCCACTAAGTCTGTATCGTGAAACGGCCTTAGCATTTATCGCACATCTGGGCGTACAACACCGGCACGAAATTTCAAAAATTTGATTCTAGTGGAACAACACTCCAACATTTAGTTGATTGCAGAAAGGTATATATTTTTACGGAAGCAAAGCAGGTCTCGTTCCACGACTCGTTTCTCATCTCGGAGGGCCCCAAATTTTAGTTCTAAGATTGGCAAAGTCAAAAATTTTAAATCCAATCAGAAAAACTAGGGAAGACTAAAAACCATTCTCCTGCAAGATAAAATCTGCAGGTACTATGGCTTGAAAGCTATCCAGTCCAATCTCATCATCAAACAAAAAAGAGCCGAGCAAAAATTTTTAATGGTGCGTTATCATCGAGAAGTGTTCTCATTTTGGAAAGTTCGATCAGTCATCACTAGAAGTTTTAAAATCACTTTCGAGCGTGAAATGTTTGCATAGCGTCAAAATCTCATGGAAATTCAGAATGTTCTAGAGCGCGTGACCTTACATTGTTCTAGAATCGATGCAAATACCTTTCAGATAGCTAGGACTAATGCTGAAAATAGGTTCTGATAGTCCCCAGAGCTTCTGTTGAAAATGAAATTGAGCGAGTTTATGCGTCACTATTTTTCCGGGCGGAGCCTCGCAGTTTCAAGGGAACAACAAATGTCCCATCTGAATAAAGACAAACATTTTCGAGACAGCAATAACAAGCTCGAGTTTATCTGATCACCAAGAAACTCAGTCATGCGCAGCTGTATGAGATCTGATGCTCATTCAATTAGTTCAGGAGACGCGACAAGTAGATACGTCTAGACCGAGACGGATGAATTTACAATATCTAATCGCCTCAAAGATTCATTAAATAACTTGTGCATCGAGACTATCGTGTCTCTACAGCTCAGCACATTCAAAAAGTCAAAAAAAGAAACGGCCACAATGAACATTTCAACGATCGGAACCTTGTGAAAGATACACCACTCTGATTCGTCCCATCAATTCTCATCAATTAATAGCGATTTATCATTAAATTTCCATTCCTACATTTCCAACTTGACGCGTGTGCATCATTCACTTGAAAATCGATATCCACAAGCGGGTACAATCAGTATGACTGAACTACGTGGGATCACGCGCTCTCGTCCAATTAAAGAAATGGACGGAAACACAACGAACCGCGAACCCCTCATGAAATGTACGAAATGAAATATCCAAGCTCGCGGACTCTCCACCGCGAGCCTGTCGATATTTAACCGGATAACATTTGATTCTGATCTACGTGTCAGTTGATATCCAAACCACACAATTTCTCACACCGTGCAATAACAGAGCGGGGCGCAACGGTGAATTATGTCGGGTATAAAATCTGAAAATTCCAGTCGATATCGTCAAGTCTGAATGGAACTCGTCACCGCGCAAATTCAGCCCCGAGTGACTCGAGCGCTCGACCGCTTCTGCGATTTCTCATCGGGGGAGGTATGAGAGGGAGGGAGAGAGAGAGAGAGAGAGAGAGAGAGAGAGAGAGAGAGACGCGGTGACTGGGAATAATGAAATAATGCATCCGAGAGTCCGGGTCACGGGTTCACGCAGCCGATGACGGAAAGTTTCTCGCACTCGGCGTGGCTTGGGCAAAAGCAAACTTACCACTCGATTCGAATATTTTCCAAGCACCCGAGCTTCGACGAGGCCCTCGACCCTCTCGATGATCATTGTCGCGAGCTCATTCTCCCGCTAACAAGAGCTGCCCTTTCCACTTTTCACCCTCGCTCCCTCTCAAGCTCAGAGTTCTTTTATACGCTCTTATTTTGCATCCTCTTCTCTTCTCTCGTACCATCTCATCTTTCGCTTGCGATCTCAAGATCGTTCAATATTTTTGCGTAACGCTTGCTCGCTCTCTCTCTCTCTCTCACTCTCTTTCTCTCTCGCGAGTCTTTCTCTCCTTAGTATCGAGCTTCTGCAGTTGCTCTCGACGCAAGCTTCTCTTAGCTGTGTCGAGGTGCTTTGGTTACATTGCTTTTGCGAGACCCGGTCATGGCTCTTCGTGACGAGATTAATCGCATTGATCAATTTCATTGGAACTCGTTAGGGGAGTTCAAGATACAGCTTCGGTTCACGTAATCTGCTCAGTTTAGTTCGATTTCTTTGCAAAAAAAATCAATTTTTCCGGAAGAGATTTACACAACTTGTGCCTTCCAATCAGACTCTGTAACCGTTATCATAGAATCAGAGGAAAATAGATGGATGTTGGAATGACTAACTCATTTCAGTTGATCATGGCGCGTGAAAAAGTTTCCATTTACCTGGTTGAAATTTTCATACCCTCAAATAAGGTGAGTGTCCTCAACCTGCCACCTGTACCCAACCTGCCACCATATGCGAATCTCGAGAACAGTTATCCCCCAACCTTCCCGCGAATTTTTTTCATATTTGTTATGTGAGGAATAGACGAACCAAGTGGTTTAGACCGATCCGAATCGATTTTTGCATTCGCTAGCTTGATATAAGTCATTTTTTGTATTTTTCGTAGTTCCGCACCGAAGAAATCTTCTTTACTCAAAGAGCTGCCAAAAATTTGAGGCTGGATCAACCAAATGAGTTTTGGAGTGCCAAGAAAGTGAAAACCCGCTCCCTACGGCGACGAAAGCAGTTTTTGTCCTTTTTCCTGTTATTCTATGAGAACAGATGAAGGTGGCAGGTTGGGTACTTGCAAATTTGCAAAAATCACCTTTTTGTACATTTGGGATAACTTATGTGGTCTAAATTGAACGTACTCCAGCTCATTCAAAAGGTCTTGACACATTGAAAAATATCAAGGTGGGCTAAAGTTATGAGCAAAATGCCTTAAGGGGTAGCAAGTTGGGTACACTTACCTTATAACTTCATAGCCTCGCGATATGCTGGTTCGGGGGAAAAATACATTCAGTCATCAGCGACTTATAACAGTGTTCTATCCTCCACCGGAGAATATTCACGAAAATTTCACATCGCCATACTTGAAAGAGATTTCGCGATAGAATAACCACGGGGATTTTCAGTGCCATTGATTTCAAATTGAATAATTTGAACCATTTATGTTTACACTCTATAAATTATTATACGATCATGAACGATTTCTATGTTGGGAGCATTCTTCTTCACATCGTACATATTTTGAATTACAATGGTCATCGGAATCGCATTCGAACCTATTTCTCGTGTATCTGTGGATCCAAATTGCCATTAATATTCCAGGTAATAGAACCCAAGAATTATGATCCTCCATCAAAATCAAAGTTTCCTACTCTTCCTAGGGGAGTAATAGATACAAGACACCGATTCCCAGCGAAAACATCACACGAATTTTCAACAAAATTTCCCAACTCAGGCCTTCATGCCCTCATTCAAACAATTATAATCGACGTCACGTATCTCGCGATCTCATCCGCCCCGACAAATTCTTCAACGCCAAAAGGCACAAGAGTCTCGGCGCGTTCTCCGCGGCATAAATCACCCGCAGCACGTACTTGTCGCGGGCACCTCGCGCAACTTTCCATCGCCGAGATTGCGGTCGGCTCGCTCCTTCTCAAGACTCTTGCATCTTCAGGACTCGAGTTTTGTCACCCTCTTGCCCCTACACTCACACACACACATACACACACTTCAAAACCATCGACATACGCTAATGAGTGATGGTTGCGAGTCCCCGCATCGACTCGTCTTCTTCTTCTTCTTCGGGGTCTGGCAGATATTTTAATGGAAGTTCAAACTTGGGGTATTCCGCGGGAGGCGGAGGGGCCGTCGATCGCGACCTCCGGCACGCGAATCGAGAAAGAAGGCGAAGCAGGAGAAGGAGACGACGGGTCTGCAGCGGAGAGAGAGAGAGCCACTCGAGTGTTCATAATGAGATGTTAATGGAGTGCCCGTAAAAAACGCGCCCGTCACGTCACGCTATCGACAGCCTCTCAGACCCCTCCCTTCTTTTCCTCGCCCTTCTACTTCAGCGGCAGCAGCAGCAGCAGCAGCCAGAGGTTGACCCTGCGTGCGAATATACCTATACGCAAAAGAGTCGCGCGCCCCGTTTGAGAGTCAGAGAAGCAACGCCGACGACGACGACGACGTCGCTCTCTATCTCTTCCGCGAGAGATAATGGGGCAGAGCTCTCTCCCCGGCTGTGAGAGATTCGAGGCGCTTCCTTGTAATCTATTTTGTCTCCTGCAGGCTCTCTCTCTCTCTCCCTCTTTCGAGGCCTCAAGCTTTCGGAGAACTTTGCGCTTCGCGGTAATTGTAGAAAAAAATGGCATCGTTACAATTCCATCCGCTCGTCATAACTATATATACGCATCGTCAAGTGGAGAATCTGCGACTTTCATATTTTGGCGCACTCGAAAGATCGAATAATTCATGGGGCAGATGTCAGGTGGAGGTGTCGAATATCTTGGTTATAGGTGTTCGGGAAGGATTTTGCGAGTGGGGGAGCTGAATAACGACGGTATGAATCGAGGAGTTGGGACAAGTGCGGGGGCGGAGACGTAGAGCTGGGCTCCATTCATAATGAGTTTTCATTGACTTGGGCCCGCCGAGGTGAGGGCTCAGAGTCTCTAATGGTCTCGCTCGCTAATGGCGGCATGAAAATCTTCTCCGTACGGTGGTGTTTTGATAGTCGCGCATAATGCGAGCGTGAATGGAAGATCGCGAGGATTACGACGTGCGGTGTGAGCTTGCGGAACTGAAGCCGAGTGCAGGTAATGAGCGCAGTGTCGCGCTTTTCGAGTCGAGCTACTTTTGCGCACGATGATTGGGTGTTTTGGCGAATTTGGTGGATGTTTCGGGTCCTTTGAGGTAACCATGAATTTTTTAGTCGTACGAAGGGGATGGATTAGACGGAATGATTTATCACGTGAATAAGGCTATTCTTTTCTCGATGGCATAAGATAGCTCAAACAGATACACTGCCAATGCCATCACTGATGCAACCGTATGAATTACCAACCTTAGGAAAAATAGAAAAACTAACGGTAATCTTAGCTCGGAAACTTTGGGGATTCTCGATGAAGGATTAAAAATTCACCTACGTGGATACGCTTGGATTACTGTATTTAAGTTTGTGGCAAAAAATGAGCGTGATATTTCGAGATCTAACCATTCTTCATCTGATGAGATACTCTCGAAGTATCTCTTATTCATTCTCTTGCACGTAATTTTCTCTTTCAGAAGCTTAGTCAATACCAAAAATGTCAATCCATACCTCCTGTTTGCTGAGATTCGGATGAAAATCCCAGTGCACGCAAACACGAAACTTTGCTTCTACAAATCAAATAGTTTCAAATTAATCAAGATGCTCGATCGATACATTTCATCACTTACCTAAGTTTCTAAACATCAACACATTTGATCGGCCTATGCGAGCCAAAGTATATTGGCAAACTTGCCGATCTATCAGCTAATTTGCTGCTTTTGTCATACATCGAAATAGATCACTCCACTTCGACATATGTACCATACGACAGCCGGAGGTGCATGTGTCGAAGTGAAGTGATCCATTTCGATGTATGACAAAGGCAACAAATCAGCTGATACACCGGCAGGTTATACTTTGACTCGCAAACGCCAATCAGATATATTCCATGATTCCAAATAGTTTCGATCAAGGAAGTGGGTACATTATAATAGCTAATCCTATTCTTCTGAATATCTTATGTGCTTCATTGCGCACATTGAATGGAAATATACGCACGAGCGAATTTCAAAGATCAGCTAGTGTATTCACGATGACAAAACAGGAATTATAAAACAATTACAATCATCCGGAAGTAATCTCCTACTCGAATTTATAGGTCTCGAATTAATGATCCAATCAGCCGAGCTCATTCCATTTAATATGCTTTGATCTGGCTCAATTTTTCGTTCGATGGTTCCAACTAATTGCGTGACTCAAGAAATTTTTCAAGATCAGTGAGCAGCGAGAAATTCAATTAGCAGAATGAACGGTACACACAAATTTCGTAAGCCTCGAGGCAATCGAGTGCGCATTCACACGTCTACAACCGCAATCTGGACACTATACGCATGTCTCTACATCCTGAGCAGTATCCGTGAATGAATTCGTGCTCGGGAATTAGTAGGAATCCAGCGGACATAACTTGTGAGGAGGGCATTAGCGCAATCGCCATCGTCTTCATGATTGTGGGCAACGTCATTCTCACCTCGTTGCATGTAGGTGGACTGAAAAAAAGCATTGGCATTGTCGCGTCGTGGTTCCAGAGCCCAGCCACCCGTGCCGCGTTTCACTTGTGATTCTCCGAGACGCGAGAAACGTCTGTGAGTTTGAGTAGGTCACACTGAGACCTTATATAAGATGAAGGGTCCTAAAGGGATTATCTTGTTGGGGTTGACCCCAATACTCGTTTGCGTTTGCATCGATATGAAGCTCAAGGAAAGGACCCCGCCATAAATGATAGGATTTTGGCTTTCGGTCGATCTCGACCAATGGGTAGTCAAACGATAGAGCTCAACGAGCTGATCGAAAGTCTTC
>JAPYYZ010005288.1:0-11512 GCA_030522705.1 Eretmocerus eremicus
CGCACATTTGCATGGAAAGAGAATGATTGAATAATTCACTTATACTAGTTGTTATGCATGAAGTGAATCCTAGGCAATCTCAAAATTCCTCCATGAGAGTGTCATTATCAAAATCCTCGATACTATCACGCCAATTCCGTGAGCAAATTTTCCGAAGATTTCTATAGAGATGAAGGAATCCTAATGAATCATTCTACGTGGAGTTTAAAGAGAGATTTTCGAATCGCTTTCCGTATTAAAGAAAAAACCCTCGTAGAACTCTCCGTGAACACTCTACTTATTATTGCCATGAAGGTTCCCATGAAGAATCTTCAGCCGATTTGAGAAGTCTGAACGGCAATCCCCCAAGAAATTCACAAAGGATCGCGGTGAGTTTTCAATGGTCTTCCACGTGAAATTCGTCAAGATAAAAGTCCATACACGTAAGCCTCCCTGTTGAGTTCCTTGTGGGCAAAATTATACGTGACATTTTTGGACTTTCCTCGAGGAATTCTTCGAGAAATCCCCGTAACATTCACACCGATTGATTTCTACGTTAACTTCTTTGATCGGGCAGACTAGATAATAGCTCGATTGACCGATCTCAAGATACTGCGTAGAAATTCCCGGGGAATTCCACGGGGATAATCCAAAAATCCCGAGTGAAATTCCACAGCGGAAGTCCAAGAATTCCACGAGAGATTCCCGCAGAATCTCTTCGAAATTGCCCGAGAAATTCTACATCGAATTCCCATATCGAATTTGTTAGTTGGCTTCTGCTCGATTCTAATTTCGAGAGTCCATCGTGGAAATTCCCCGTGGAACGCCCCGTAAAATCCGACGTGGATTCCCCGTGGAGCTCCACGGGGAGAGTACAAGAAAGCTACGTGGAATATTTTCCATGTGGATTTCTCCGAGGAATTTCTTGTCGGAAAAATTCCACGTGACAATTTTGGAGTTCTTTTGAGAAATTCCACGTAGAATCCACGAGGGATCCTACGTGAAATTCACTTGGGGATTTCTAAATTGACTTTTTCAAGAGGGATCGAGAACGCCAACGTAAGAATCCACTTGGAAATTCAACGTGGAATTTACTATAGATTTCAGGCCAATCTCAAGAGCTCACGTAGGGATTCCCGTGGATATCCCACGTGGGATTTCTCGTGGAATTCGCTTTGACTCCCGGTGGATTCCCTTGAGGAACTCCACTTGGAGAATATTTCACGGGGCATTTTCTTATTTCCCCTAGGGGTTTCCACATTGGCTTTTCCGATCGGGAGGTAGAATTCCACATAGCATTCGACGGGGAAACACACGAGGATTTTGCGGGATATCCCGTGTGAAATTTTTACGCCAATTTCCACGTCCCCTATCGAAAAAGCCAATGTGGAAACCCCCGTAGAAATTTCTACAGGGACTCTTGAGATAGGCTTCTTTCCCCCAATTGGGAGAACCTGACCCCAAAAGTCCAGGTAAAAACCCCCGTGAAATTCCCGTGGATTCCGCGTGGATTCCCCGTGAAATTTTTCCGGGGAATCTCACTCGAAACGTCCAAGAATCCCATGTGGAATATTTCCCACAAGGAATTCCACGGGGGAATTCTGGTGGACTCCCACATTAAGAAATTCCTACGTAGCACTTTTGAACTTCTGACGTGGAATTCCACAGGCAATTGGACATGGAATTTCCACAGGAATTCCCAAGTGATTTTTTTTAGGAGGCTAAAGTTCAAACAAACATTCTGGAAATTTCTTCATGAGCATCGCGACGCTCCACGATTCATGTGTGTCAATAAATTTCGATAAAATTAAAGTGCAAACTCGACTTCGCATACCGAGTTCTGACCAGAGTGCACTCTGGAAACCGCTTTCGATGAAGTTCTCAGTGTCACACGAAGCGCACAACTTAAGATCTCGTAACCCAGCTCGCAACAGCCACGCGTGCATTCGTTGCACTCGCATCACCACAGGCTCTCTCTCTCTTTCTCTCTCTCTTTCTCTCTCCCTGCTGGATATAAAAGTGCAGATGTGAGAAGGCGCTTGAAAGTCGCGAGGCGGAAGGTCACGCGAACGAGCGGGAGACACGAAGAGAGTCGAAAGTGATCGGCTTCGACGAGCTGCTCTACATATGGGTCCAGCCTCTAAACGGGGATCGTTTCTCACCCTCGCGCAACCATCAATGGACACCCCCTCACCACGTGGACCACAACGTCCATACCTCCAACCATGGTCCAAAGACACGTCGGCAATCTCTCAAGGAGTGGTCTCGTCCAGTCGTCGCATCGACCACGTGGCAGCTCGGGCTCCACTGCAGCCAGTCGTATAGTACTCCGGTCGCGTACGCGATGCAGCACGGCGTCCAAGAAGCAGCCTCCCTCTCTCTCTTGGCCATATACGTATGCTCTGCAGAGAGTAGCGCGATGGAGGGTGTACGAGAGCGGGTAGACGCGCGCGCGGTATAAACGGCGACGGAAACCGCGAGGAAGGGCATCGGCAAAAAAGTCGAGTCGCGCGCCAGCCAAACTCGTCCTCTCTCTTGTCCTCTCTCTTGTCCTCTCTCCTCCTGGCACAATGCGCGCGCGTGTGTGGGTACGTGCGCGAGGATCCGCATGGAGCAAGAGCTCTGGATGTGCCCGCGAGCGTGGCTCTGGCTATGCAGGGTCGAACTCACGGACGAGAGAGAGGGTTTCGCGACGGATAGGACGGCTGGCGCCTCGGCTCAGATCGATGCTCGCGGCTCCAGCTGGGCGCCGCTCGGCTCGTCTGCCTCGCTCCTCCGCGGATATGCGCGGCCCTCTCTCGCTCTTTTCGCCAGTGGAGCTGGCACGCGTACGCGTACACGTCCTCTCAGCTCCTGGCACGGCTTACTCTCCAAAGCGGGAGAAAGAGAGAGAGAGAACGTGCCTCCACCCCTTGGATAACGGCGGGATTTCAGCCGCCGCTGCTGTGTTTCGCGGCGAGAGGAGACTAAGCGAGCTGCTGCTTCTCTCTCCCTCTCTCTCCCTCGGATAGACGCCTTTTTGGCAGAGCGGCGGACACCGCATACACGTCCACTTTGCAGATGGACCAGAGCGAGGATAGCTTCGTGCGCTACCTCAACCCTTTTTAGAATCTCTCAGGGGTGGAGTGGGGTAGGAGGGAGAGAGACCCTGGCGGGACTTCCGGAGGGCGGTTGCAGGGCGAGCAAGGCTGACGGGGTAATGAGGGCCCTTTAATTGGAACGAAGGGCGGTGATGGGTGAGAGGTCGACGAGGCGATCGCTCATGGTGAGTGGATGAAGGGCCTGCAGTGAGGAGCGTGAGAATCGTGATATGCAAGGGCTGAAGGGTGGGAATTAGGGACAAAGGGCTGCGGAATACGTGAAAGGAGTGAGGAATTAATGGGCGTTTGTTATTGTCGGAGGCGATCGCGAAAGGTGCATTTTGTAGGCTGGCCACTGCTACTGTTGGAAGCCGCGCTCGCCCGGACGCCTGCCGCCGCGCCATATCCGGCTTGTTCTACTGAAACGGGAGCGATCTCTCGGAGGAGGTGGCGTTTCATCAACGAGCGTTGCGTGTGGACGATTTTTGGACTGGCGGGACTGCGATTAAATACAAAGTATGCTGCTATCTGCTTTGAATCCATATGGGATTCATTTGTTGAAACCTTCTTGAAATGAGGTTTAATTGGAAGTTTGTAGATCCGTACCCTCGAATCGAAAGGAATTTAAAGATATTCGCATACTCCACCACTCGCTTGTCGAAATCTCACAATTTATATCTTCATCCATCTGAGAAAGGATTACTGCTTGAACCACCGATTCATCTTTGCTCCATGCAGTAATTGAAACAAAAGTTTACTGCTCATCGTGTTGAAACTGTATGGTAATTCCTCCCTGTCTTATTAATTCGATCTGACAACTCTTATATGTCAATTTGAGATTTCTCTTTGGCGAGTTAAGAAAAATCCAAATTGAGTTTTGATTGGATCATACCTTCTGATGAGAAATCGTTAGCGTTCTCAGATTTTTTAATTGTGTTTCGAAAACCATTGAATTTTCATGGGAACTTCAATGATGCCATATTGGCTATTTTTTGCATGTTTTTAGACTAGAGATTCTCCATATTCAGAACAAAAAATGTACGTTATGTAGTAGATTCTCACGTCGATTTTGAGCGCGTCGTATTTTTGAAATATTCTGCCATTCCCTGTATAAACTCAAAACTTAGACTTCTCATTGGATCTTCATCAATACAAACTTCACGTGCGTATTTGCGTGGTGTGAGTTCGAAAATAGTGAGTAGGAAACCGCAATAATCCTTTTCTCGGAGTCCTTCGAGATAATCCCAGTCACACAGAGACTCGTTCGATTTATATCGAGGAGAGGCCGAATGTCGAATTATAATATGACGCTTGGCTCGCTGAAATTTTGCAGACATCAGCGAAATTTCGTGCTAGGGAGCGATTGGGTAACCCAAAAGTAGATATCGTAGCCAACTTTCGGCAAAGTTACAAATGACTGTATTTGTAATGTCACGGTCGTCGCCTGCTCACTCTTCGCTCGTAGATCGGTGGAGAAAGAAAAAACATCGCTCGATCGCCTCCCACGAATATGTAACGCGCTCAAAGTTTCAAGGCTCGCGCGATCATTTTCTCCAAGCCGCCCGTCGATCGCGCCAAAAATTCTCACCGCATGCAGCAACCCCAAAATCTCCCAAGAATCCGTCCAAAAATCTATCATCATCCAAATCCACGAGTCCAACTTCCTGACTCGTCCAGACAACCCCGACAAAAGAATCCGTCCCTCGCGAATTACACGTTACGCAGACGCGAGAGATATAAAAGAGCATAGGAATCGTCTCTCAGCGAAGCGAGGAGGCAAATATCGGAACCGAAGCTCAGCGAAGCGGAATAAGAAAAAATCAGCGGCGCTTGTTACAGCGTTACAGGAATCGAATGAAAAGGGTGAGTCGGTGCAATAACCTGGCTCGCTCTGAAAACATCGTCTCTCTCTTTCTCATTCTCCACTTCATTAGTATTCGTTTAGCCGGGGGACGACTAGCGTGTCTGCTTCATCTTGGCTCTCTCTCTCTCTCTCTCTCTCTCTCTCTCTCTCTCTCTCTCTCTCTCTCTCTCGGTGCTCGTCTTTGCTTTCTTGAAGGGTGGCGAGTCTCGAGGCGCTAGCGCTCTCATCTTGGGAAAATTTTCACACCTCGTCTGGCGTGCATAATTCAACAAGCGCCGGCGGCCCTCTCTCTCTCCGCTGGGCCGCCGGTCTATCCCGTGAAGAAGCGGCGAAGGAGGGTGAGAGAGCAGCACACACCTCAAAGCAATCATTTCGGCGGCTCGTTAAGCCTCTGGCCGACGACGAAAATTCAGGCGACTCGCCGTTCGCGACCCCTGCTGCTACGTGTAGCTGTTACACGTAGCCAGAAGCACGTGTGAAGTGAGTCGGCAAGGGCGAGAGAGAGAGAGAGAGAGAGAGAGAGAGTAGGGGGCCACTTCAGACGAGACAGGGGCCGATGATGCAGCGGAGCGCCGGCTGCAAGCCCTCGAGAGAGCCCCAGCCAGCCGAGTGCGAGCGCGAGAGAGACATTCAAGCTGCGCCGCGCCGTGGCTGAACGTGTTTGTAAAGCGCTTTCTTTCGCGCGCCCAGCCGCCACTTAAGTCGCACCTTTTTCCACACCTATCGCGCTTTCGCGACGCTTGTACGATTCTTCTTCGCCAGAACCGGCTTTACTGCAGCAGTGTGTACGAGTCTACGTGTACCGAGTATACCCCGAGCGTCGCTAACATTACCTACGTCTGCGCGTACAGCCTGAAAGACGTCCCGCGAGACGCGGGAGGCGAAGGGAGGAAGGAAGTCATCGTCGGCGTACTCGTCATGCAGTTTCCCCGAGCGAATTGGTGTGCCCGAGACGAGCGCAGTCTGGCTGGAGCGCGAGACGTAACGAGCGAGCGAGTTTCCTTTGCAGAAGCTCGGATGTAAATGATTCTCAAATGATACGGCGTTGCACTAATTTATGATGCTTTGACGAGGGAAGCTGATATTCCAGTATAATCCGACGAATACTCTTTCAACAATAAAGTACTCGTTTCAAACTTGCGAATGAGTTTAGAGTGATCCAAAAATTGCATGACAATGATCTTGGCTTGATACGCTGGTCATCTGAGGCCAATATGAAATCTGAAAATTAAGGTATTCTAGGGACCTGGACCTCCAAGAACTGCCGACTTCTATACTGTCGACCGTTCAACCCATCATTCTTTCTTGCATCTTTGAGTTGGGAGTGACGAAACTTAGAATCTGACCAATCGAAAACGCTTCTTGGATTTGCGCATGTGACGTGCTTTTGCAAGCAGGTGTATAAGGCTATATACCAGAAGACGCTAGGAAGTGACCTCTAGCTACTCGAATCCATTTCGATATAACGAACTGATTCATTCGTCATCATTGCCACGAAGAGAAGCATATCGCCAAGTATTGCAAAAGAATCAGTAAGAACACCAAGACATCATCAGACCTTCATTCATCATCACGTACAATTACTCACGTGTACGGCAGATGTAAGGAAATCGGCGTCATACAGGAATACTGAAGACAACAATGAAATGGAGAATGCTGGTGTAAATTGTGTGCCATGCAATAGTTCACAGCTGATGTCGAATTTATCAATCATCAATGTCTCATTACCTATTTCGAGTACAGACAAGAGAGACACTGCTACCACTGTGTGGGATTATGCGACAAATCACCTGTCTCCAAGTTTTCAGAGCAAAAACACTGAAGAAACGGCGGTGATGGATTTTGTTTTCCAAAACATCAAGAAAAAACGATACCCATCTCATCTGTGAGCGATGACCTCGGCTACGCCGAATTCAGTGACACCATGACAACTGAGCGAGTTTCTAAGGTTCCTAAAAAGAAGAAAAAGGGAAGAGAAATTCTTCAATCTCTTACGAAGCTAGATTTCTCTTCAGCTTGAACTCGACCAGAAATTCTTGCCTGATTACACCCAAAAAGGATCCTCTCGACTTCGATTAAACCAAAAATTTTCCAGTTGCAACTCACAAGTAGAAGAAACTCTTAGAAAACGCTCGCCAGTATACCAATGACATACCTATGCTCGGGAATCTTCTCGTCTCTCTGCAGGAGGAAATTGTAGACAACAGACTAATTCAACGAATCAAAAATCTTGCAAAAAAAGTTACAAAGTTAGACACATAAAACATGTTGATTCTCCTTACACGGCTAGTGTGATTCTACTCGAGAAAACTTGGAAGGAACTGACTGGGCTTGGTTTTTACATTTTGGCTGAGGTTTGGGAGGGTGCACCATACATCGGAGAGCTAATTTAGGGTGGTACCATGAAACATACCGGATCGCAATCCACTGAAGCTTCTAACGATAGCAAACGGTGTAAACTGCTGAAAAATTTTATACTAAAGTGCATTCTTAGCTTCAAATGATATTAGTTATTCTCGTGATCACCATTTCACAATATAGATATCATGAAAAGTCAACCAATTCGTATATCAACAGTTCCACAAGATTCTTTTACCTCAAATGATCTGAATATTTTCTCACAATGTCTAAATGTAACGCGACATCTACTTATTCAAATCGCTTGGATCAATTAATACCGTCAGACGGCTGTAAAGATTTATTGGAGTATGGAAGATGGAGAGGCTCTATTTCTGAGATAGCCATTGGATTGACCTCTGAAATTGCTTCGATTCTTATAGCCCCGCTAACAGGTTTCAAATTATATTCAACGGAATTATAATTCTCTAGTATCAAGAAATGTAAACACGGCCTTCCCATCAAATTGCAAATTGATACCGACGAAGATTGGGCTCATGATCTCATCGGACTTCAACCCTCTTTACGTGTCTTGCCGTATGCTGTGGCGTATTTCTCGGGAGGGAAACTTTAGCTCGGCTACGATGACATTCAGAACTAGAAATGTTTGAATCTGGAATTCTGTTTTTTGTTCCACCTCCCAAATCAAACACCGACGATCTCCTGCGGCAGTCAATGTTGCTCAAAAAGCCCACACTTTCCAGCTGCATCCGAGCAACTGATAGAACACTCATTTCTCACGCACTTCACCGCACACTATCTTCCGCAGCCCTGCGAACGAAACAGAAACTCAAGACGCATGCGCGCACCGATAGAACCGATTGCAGCCCTCTATAGTGGTTGACAATCGATGCGTGTGCGCTCAATCAGCATTTGGTCGCCCCATCATCCCGCTATCGAAATCAAACACTGCAATCGAACTTGATCGAACTCTCTTGAATCGCTGGAGAGAGAGAGAGGGAGAGAGGAAGGGGGTGAAGAGGACCACCACCGAAGAGGTCGCTCTCGGAGGGGTGGAACAAGCGATAGAGAGAGAGGCGGAAGAGATTAGCCGATTGTAGAGCTGGCGCGGCTCTGCTGCTCTCTCCGCACTGGCGCAGTCATCGATCACGGTATATCGCGGATAGTGCACACACGTGGGCGGTGCGACTGGCGGATAGTATCCGGAGCACGTGGCCATAGATTTGGATCAGGGTTACTCTCTCTCTCTCTCTTTCTCTCTCGCTCTCTATCTTGCTCGCGTTGTATTATAGACGCATAGCTGCACACACGAAGCGGCCGCGGCTGACCCTCTTGTTCGACTGATGTGGATCCATTGGTGTTGGTGCCCCTGCCACACCGCTGGCATATATTGCGGTCGATCGCCTTGGCTGGGCGCCGCAGCCGCCACCCACTATTGCGCCCCGATGACAATTGTGCACGCGGCACTGGGTATGCGCCAGAGACTGGCCAGCGTCAATGACACTGCGAGCCCGATGCGTATACTCATTACGCGAGCGCGTACACGCACTCTGCGCTAGCTGCGCATTCAGCATTGAGCTGCGCGAGACAATCGATAGAGCCGTGAGAGCGAGCAAGGATGCGGGCAAGGCAAAGAGTATTATCGAGTCATTGGCCTATTGATGCGCGAGCTGGGAGACTACTGTTCTTTGAAAGGTTCTTTGGCAAGGTGAGCCGAGAATTGTGTCCTCTGAGATTTGGATTGACGATAAATGAAAAAAGTATAAATACCTATATGGATGCATTCATCGTGTGAATTGTAAAGCCGAATACCAAATGACGGAGTCGATTTCGAAGCACAAAGACCAATCACAACTGTTCTGTGCCAATAAATTCTACCCAATTTTCATTAGATGGTCCTGCAAAGGAAACTCACAAGCGATGGGTCGTGAACATCATGGGAAATACCGATGCCACGATAATCTTTGACCACAGAATTGACATTGAAACTTATGTCGATTTTCTTACATTCTCCCTTGAAACTTCCAATTCAAGTAGTATCCGTTACAACCTTCATCATACTTGGAGCTGTCATGTGAGACCGACAAGATCTAGATCTATCATCGCACTGTATAAGCATCCATTTTCAAGCGGATTCCAATGCTGGATGTCTACGTGACACTTCGAAGTTCTTCCTCGATGACTTTCAATGAAGATTCTCCTCGAGGTTCTCTAGAAAACTCGCGCAGATTCTATACTTAATCTTCACATCGGTTATCAAGGTTCCGTGTGGAAATCCTCGTGGAATATCCCCGTAGAACCCTTCATGAGGGACTATGAGGAATTACTATGGCTGGTTCCAAAATGCGACATGGGACTCCACTTACGGAACCCACGCAAAAATCTAGGAAAATTCTGTGTCAGTACCAGACTCCAGGATTCGTTTCGGAACCCACGTCGGATTCTCGACAAGAAAGTCCACAACATACCACATGGAATATCACCCATTAAACTTATGCTGTAATCTATAGGAAACCTCTTAATCTAAGGAATCATCTAAGGAATCCATAGTCCACGTGGAATCTTGAAATGGAATTCCTGTAGGGTCCATGTAACATCCCTGTGGAGAAGGACAAAAATGCCAGATGAAGTCCACCCTTTCTAGTCTGGAAACTCCACGGTGAGAACCCACCCTAGAATTCTACGTCGATTTTTTCATGAATTTGTCTATGAATGAGATGTGGAGTCCCACTTGGAAAAGTCCGAGACTGTACAATGGGTTCCATAGGTCGAGTGTACTGAACACTTTTAGAAGCCCATCTCACACATCTCCGTGTGAATCCCCGTGGAGAGTCCAAAAAAGCCAAGTCGAGTCCGTCAACGTGAAATTTTATATGGATTGAAATCCAGTGAGCTATGGAATTTGTCGTGGACCCAATTTAACGTGACATTTTGGACTTCCTACGACCCGATCTCGAAAGTCCACGAAGGGATCCCCATGAAGATTCCACATGGGATTCCCCATCGAATTCCACGAAGAGAGTCCAAAAATACCGTGCACGTGAAATTTTTTCCACGAGATTTCCCAGTAGAATTCCTCGTGGAAAAACTGGACATGATGTTTTTGACCTTCTCTCCGAAGAATTCCACGTGGAATTTCCACGAGGATTTCCACATTGGCTTACCAATCTCAAGGGTTCACGTGGGACATTCTCAGGGAACTTCCACGTGGAACTTCCCGTGGATTCCACGTAGATTTCCCGTGATATTTTCGGGAAAAGGCTCAAAAAGTCATGAAGAGCTTTTTTCCCAAGGAATTCCACGTGAAAATCCACGTTGGAAAAATTCCACGGCATATTTGGACTTGCTCCGAGGAATTCCACGACCAATCCACGCAGAGTCCATGGATATTTCCACATGAAATTTCCGAGGAGATATCCACGTGGACTTTCGACAGTAGGTAGAGGAGGAATATCTTGTGGAAACCCACGTGGAAAGTCCAATAATGCTACCCGATCGAAAGAGCTAACGTGGCAGTCCCCGTGAGTATTACACGTTCAATTCCTTGTAGAGAGTCAAAAATCCCATGTGAAATTTTTTCATGAGGATGTTCACGAGAGTCTTCACTCCATTCTCAAGAAAGTCCACGTGGAAAACCTCCATGGAAGTTCCACATGGGATTCCCCGTGGAATTCCCCGTGGAATTCCCCGTGGAATTCCCGGAAAATTCCAAAAATGCCGCATGGAATTCTCCGTGGAATTCCTCGAGGAAAAATTTTCATGCGGCACTCTTGGATTCTCCACAAAGGAATCCCTCGGGGAATTCACCTGAAATTTCCACGGACATTTCCACATTGACATTTTCGATCGGGTTAGTGGGCTCTGTAGACGTGCCAATCGCAAGGTCCGCAAGTCCCCGTGGAAACCCCCATAGAAATTCCACGTGGATTCCCCGTGGTATTCTCCGGAAGAATCCCAAGAATACCACGTGGAATTTCTTCCACGAGATATTCCGCGTGGAAATCCACGTGAAAAAAAAGTGCAGATGGCATTTTTGGAACTTTTCCGTGGAATTCCACGGGAAAGACATCCGGAATCCACGGAGAATTCCACTTGGATTCTTGAGGTCGGGGTAGAAACAAAAGTAGATTCTTCGTGCGATTCTAGTTTCCGGCTTCAAGAGTCCAGGTGGAAGTAGCCGTTGAAATTTCACGTGGAAATCCCCGTGGAATTCCTCGTGGACTTCCCGTGT